>JBBPMS010000075.1:19470-66697 GCA_038090435.1 Phylloporus scabripes | reverse complement strand
AGGTGAGTAGTTCTGGCGGAGAAGCAGGGACGCCCTCCAACCTTCATTGACTCCGTGCACTCCATTATAAGAATCACCAGCGTCTAGATGACCATAGCGGAAAATATGTCTAGTGAAGTTCCAGTAATGCCTTGTATCTGGGTCATTGTAATATGCGTTAACGTCTTCATCTCCATTACGATGTCCTCCACTTACCTGTATTCCCTACAATACAACTTGAGTATGTCAGGAGTGAAAGAGATTTAAAGGTACGCACCAGAAGAGATCCCAGGTGAGACAACAGCGGTCTTGGGAAAGTGATCCGAGCGAAGATGGGTCTCAAATGTCGACAGGATGGTCCCTGACAAAAGTTCATAAGGCCCACTTCCCGTCGTGGGCGTCACCGGTGCTGGTCCGAAAGCATTGTTGTTGAAATCAGAAAGGCGTATAGTTCCCCGCGAAGAACTCTGCGAGCGTATACTCTTTCCGAAGGCTTCAAGGGTCATGTTGTGTTTGTCGGCAACAGGGAGCGTAATATCAACAAATCGAGCCATCAGCTCAGAAGGGGAACTATGATCAGCGATGCGGTTGTTCGCAGCGGCCCATGCAACCTCGGGGAGTGCATTTACTTTCACGCCTCCACCAATAAGATCTGCGTAAACAATCAGGAATCAAACGTAGAGTAGAACAACCAAAGTGCACCGAATGCCTGGGTTGTTCCGGACAAGGCATAAAAAAGAGGATCAAAGTCCACAAGGTGATCCCCCAGTTTTCGCAACTTCTCATCGCTGGTCTGTGACTCCAACAAAAGTTTGGCCAATGGTTCTGGGAAGCCTGGATCGTACTTCGCATTGCACTCCAACTTTTGGTAGTATGCCCCGCCTCGAATTAACTGTGGTTGATGAGGATGATCCTCGAGCTCGGTGATAAGACCGGCCAGAATACCGATTCCCTAGTACCAGTTCATGTCCATGAATAAACAGCAGATCAAAAATGCATTTCTTACGGTATGCTTTGGGGGCTTGCTAGAGTGCCCACCAGGAGTCAACACGTCAATTCGAATATTCATGGACCCTTTTTCGGTAACCGAGGGCGAAGCGAATATCTTCCCATTCGATTCCGCGACTTTTCCTGTTGGCGACTGATCAGTGCGCACGTTGTCAAATCTTATGACGCACCCCCCTCGTCGACAATCATGGCTAAAGAATCAAAACCATACGTTTCAAGAAGATACTCTTTGATTGCACTTGCACCCTACAGTGGGCTTAGGCGGAAACAACGGGAGAAGGAACGTAACATACTGTACGGCCCCCACGTTCCTCGTCAATGCCAAATGCCAAAAGGATAGTCCGAGAGGGTACGAATCCACGTTCCAAAAGCGTTTCGATGGCAATTCTTAACATCGTCGGGTTATCGCGCGAACGGCAGCCAGATGACCCCTACTTACAAAATTGCAGTGAGTGCAGCTTTGTCATCACAGCTTCCTCTTCCCCAGATCCACTCTCCGTCATAATATCCAGAATACGGCGGTTGAATCCAGTCTTCATAAGTATACGGATTAACAGGGACAACATCCATATGAGCAGCAAGGAGCAGGGGCTTGAGATTTTCGGTTCCCTTCCATTCATATACCAAGGCATAGGTATTTACTTTCGTGCGTTTGAGGTATTGATGCCTGAATGGGGAATTTGTCACATTTGTGGCTGATGTGAGAGCCTGCGATTGCACTTACACCTTGGGGAACCGTGACTGAAGGTGTTCGTGGAATTTTCCCATGATTTCCCATCGTGGATCCTCTGATGGGAGTCCGAGGTCGTCGTAGCACTCCGTGCTGGCTCCATGCACTCACATTAAGCATCGCACAGAAGGATGTAGAAGATGCTCACGGAATGCGGACGGCAGCGCCCAATGACTCGTATGCTTTGAGTCTAAACTCGCTGGAACCGAATTCCTCATCGAGGCTTCTCAACAAAGCTTCATGTTCCGGGGAAGTTATAGCCTGGACCTGTGGGCAGAGGTCGTCCAGAGCAAGGGCCGTGCGACTGCGCCATTTGAACGGGTAGCGATATAGGAAGTTCGCGGGCCAAATATATTGCATCAAGAGGGCAAGGCTGAAGAATCCAACGAGTTTTAGCAGTCTAGGATGTAGGCGCGAGGATTTGGATGGATTGTCTTGGCGCAGATCACCTTGTTCGCAATCAACTTTGGTCATCGGCGAGAGGTCTTCATGCGATGGAAGCTTTTCTGTTGGATGGATCGCCTGCGTTTGTACCGCCATTTGCCGCGCAGGACTATTAGGCGGCCTCATTCAGTGGTCAGGTTCAAGACTCAAGATATTATAACGGAGTCTAGGGAGATTAGTCATATGTATTGCGACGCGAAGCTGAACCGGCACTAACCCCAAAAGGGTGACTCGGCCACAGTACGGCTCTCACTCACCACCTTGCCAAGTACCGCACGCACTCGCCTACTCACCTTCGCCCTGCACGAGGACGAGGCGATACGCTCGCTCAATAATTTTAGCACGTAACCGTACAACCAAGCCTCGCATCGCCGTATCAATGTACTAGATGACGAGTATGACGGCCGCAGATACTTCCGCTTGGACAACACGGGCCAACCAGCATCTGGCTCTACGGCTCCAAATTGTATGCACTCTTCATCATGACCTGATCTCCAAAATGGAGACAAGAGTGGACTGATGGAGGAGGTACTGGCGGGCGAGGTCATCAAGGAGAGGTCATAGTTTCTCGTTCATGTGCAAGTGGCCACTCCTCTCAAGTATTGGCTACTACTTCGATCTTTGATACATCCTCTCGGGTCGGGATGACTGCCCTCTGAGCTCGAGGGAGTGACCATGTGTACTACGTGTCCTCCTAATTGGACGTCGATCCATGGCACGGGCAGCAGAGGTGGCTCCAAGTCGACCAAGCATCCCGCACCAATGAAGGATATTCGCTTGGCGATTGCCTGACAATGACACCTCTAGATATCCCACGATTATGCGTGACTCTTTGTTTATAGTGGAAACCGACTATGACTGCAGCAGTGGAAACACTGAGGCGAGCAGACACACGAACTGGACCACACGCTATTGGGATGTACGGGTACAAGAGACTCTCCTAGCTCTACGATGTGCTAATACTGTCCACATGCCAGCGGAGGGGCTTATACCTAGGTTGTACAACCAATAGGTTTTGTAATGCCGTAGCCTCTAGTATGAGCACATCTATGGAATATCATGAACGTGAAAAACACAGCGAGGAGCCTCAAAAGAGCGTTACTTCCTTGGGAAACGTTAACCCTTGCGCCGTTTCCCACTCCTCCTGCCATTCATTCAATCTCTTCATCATATCCGCCCACTCCTCTTCCGTCTCCACCCCCTCCAACCACGCCCTCTGTGTCCCAAGTTCCTCTACCCTTTCCCATCCTCGCTGCAAACACTGGTAGGTAAGCGCCTCTCGCCGCCACGTCTCCACAAAGCGTGTTCCATCGTCAGGCATCGCACCCAGTTTCTTGAGTTTGCCAATAAGCCGATCCTGATAGTCAAACGCAGAACCTTCGACGACCATGCGGTGGCCGATATAGTATGGGTCATACCCCTGCATCCGCAAATCATCCTCTCTCGCGTCAAGCGCCTTCAGAAGCGTTTCGCGTGAACTAAGCAGACTTGCGTTGGCAATCACGTTCGCTACATATATACCCTGCGCAAAGCCAAAGGGACAGCTCGCGATGAGGGCAGGGAGCCCGATGAATGCGAGCGCGTTCGGCGGATGGGACGCAGAGAGGGAGAAGACGTGCTCGTGAAGCGGGAAGAGATACCGCAGGTTGGTCGTCAGTTCACGATCGCGTTCTCTCGCGTTTGGCTTCACGGCGATCGCCCCTGTGACTTCGAGGAATGGGACACGTAGATCGTATCCCGTTCCCAGTATTACAGCATCGACGCCGTATGCACGAGAACCGTCGACAAAGACGATAGCATCGGGCGTAAAGTATGCAATCTCTGGCTTGACCTCGACGGGACCTCTTGCCGGAAGATGTCCACTATGCGCGGAATGATAGACCTAGATGTCGTCAAACAACAAGAGTATACCCAATAGATGAAGGCCACCTTTAGAGCATGCAGCGCTATCTGCGAGGCAGTGTCCTGCCCACTAGCCCCAGAGCCAACTACGACCACAGTCTGATTCGCATAGCGCTGTGGCTCACGATAGAATACCGAATGCAAGATCTCGCGCCGTCGACCGTCCGCGCCATTGTCACGTTGCAACCACTGTTCCTGGCCCCGGAATGTCGGGATACGTGGATAATGATAGTGTCCGTTGGCGACGACCAGGTGGTCAAACGTCCGCCGCATTTCATGGCCGCTGGAGTCCGTCACAACGACGTCCCAGTGCCCCTTCTCAGACGACCCGATCCAGGCAGCGGATACGAGGGTGTGGTTGAGCATGATGTGAGGCGTGAGGTTGTAGTGCATCGCGAAATTCCGGTGATACTCTTCGACGTAGTCGTGATGCGCGAACAGAGGCGTTCCTGGCGGGTAAGGAAACCCAGGGTAGCTCATTGAGGGCAGGGGGATGTTGGTGTGGAGGCTGGGGTATAACGGAGTCCCGGGCAGGACAGGTGGATGGACGGGTTGCGTATCTGGAAACCTGCGTGATAAAAGTGTGAGGTGGCTTGCTGATGTGCGGAAAGGAAAGATTATACCATACACCACCGACGTCCCTGCGTTGCTCGTACAGTACTACGTCAAGATTTCGGTCCTGGAGGTCGACGAGGGCGCGCAATACGCCGAGACCAGCACTCCCAGCACCCACGATAGCCACAGACTTGGTGGCATGTTCTAGCTGTGGTGTGTGGACACCGAACTGGAGGAAAATCAAGCTTGCTAGCGACAATACGAGGTGGGGGAGGTCAAACATGTCACCAAACTAATTCATAACAAACCTCAAAGTCGTAATGAAGAGCAATAAGCGGATCGATGACCTAATACTGATTACCTTCCCATCGATGACTCGTTCGGGTTGCTCACCAATCCCGGTTGTATAATCAGATTCCGCTCTGCCTGGCGGTGATTCTACGCGTCTACTATCACTATCATCATGAAATGTGTCTCTAAACTCTCGTGCACTTTTACTTACCATAGCCATCACAATATTCTAATTGCTAACGCACTCTGATGGACTAATGAATCGGTGCTGGCTTTGGCCCGCTGCTGATCATAGCCTCCGCAGTCTGGTCCCGCACGCCCCTTAAGAACTGCACTAGACGTGTTCCTCCAGTTCCTCTCAGATTCAGTTTTTTGTCTTCCACTCCTGCTTCCTCCGCCACCATTCTCTCCCGACTTGCCGGTCCGATGATATATATTGCGACAATTCGAATATGTGCATCTCTAAACTGTTTAACAGCGCGCACTGCGTCGTTGTATGCTTCCACAAGTTTTGGGTCCCCCGTAAGAACCAAGCTTCGTACAGGCCTGGGGTTAGCGATCAAATGATGCAAAAAGTTGCGATGGTGCCTCGGCATATAGATTTGCATGCGGCGGAGTAACGTTCGCCTGTTATCTTGAGGGACACCTACATCGCCGGTCTCCAAACCGAGGAAGACATCCAGGGCGTGAATGAGGGCGCTCTGACCAGCACTCGGCCCAGACAAATCCGTAGGCGGCTCTAGCTCCGGGTGTTCATCAAGCCCCTCGAAAACCCATCTTCTCTTCATTGGATCGGAGTCCTCGCCGCAAAACCAAGGTCGGATGTTGTGATAGAAGAACTCGGGATCGCAGCCTTTTCTGATGTCAAGCAAAATAATCGTCAGGTCGTCGACAACAGAAGCGAGTTTGTGGAGGTATCCGGTAATCCGTTGCAGAGCGATCTCATCTCCAACAAACATTTCATCCATCGTAGATCGCATGAGGTCAAGTGCTTCTACACCCCTGACCTCGATGCGCGACGAAGCCAAGTAAAACTCCTCTTCGTCGTTTGTGCCTGTGAAGAGATCCTGGCTTTGCAGGTTGTCAAGAGTGGGTAGAATTGAATTTTCAGGAGATTTGAGGCTCCAATTATAGAGGACGGTGTCGGAGTAAGTCGCAATAGGTGGGAGCTGGAGATATGCCGAAACCTGCAGGAGAGGAATGGAAATGCTGGATGGTATCCGGACCCCAGAGTTGAGCGGGAGTGTGTGAATATATAGGTGCATGATGAAGGCGAGGACGTGATGAGCTCGCCGCAATAGCAACTCAGAGGTAGTCAGGCCCTTGGTGGAGAGCACCGGTAACTGGATGAGGTGGGTCAACACGTACAGAGCGAGTAAAAACAACCGCGGAGGAGGGATATAGGAGGCAACATACATCATGACGCACGTGTTCACGCCATAAGGCAGATTGTGCAACTTCTTCGTCGGTTAACACCGATTTCACTGCAAGTTGTAGTTTTGATGACAGAGCCTGTTCTAGCATCATCTCCCATGGCTCCCATTCGACGGGGAGGCGGTTAATTGGAGGGTCCGGAGGCATGAAACCGGTTCGCGTATCGACATCAAAATCGTGGGCCGCAAGAGTGGTCGTATCGACAGAGCCACTTATTCCACCGACGATGGCATCGGGGCGAGGCTGATTGAGAAAATGATCAGAAGGTAGTGGACTCGACATGATTGAGTATTGAAGGTTGATCTAAAATTTCAAGTCAGGCGATAAGACGAGGCTGGGAACAGACTAAGTCCTTAAGACCTTATCATCGCTTACATAATATGTCACACATACGATGATGCGAAAAGATCAGCATATCAAATTGGTTTCCCATTCATCGTGGCTGTGTTGATCGAGCTCGTCATCACCACACTCAATTCATGCTTGGTATGACAATTATGTAGAAGTTATGCGGTATATTTACAATTAGCATATCCTCGCAGAGCACAAACGAAACAGAAACGTGACAGACAGAACGGAGTACGTGCCCGCATTTATGACATCCGTGGTATTCGTGGTATTTGACGAATCAGGGTATGATCGCACATTTAGTTGGAATACGAGGGGGGACCTGTCGTGCACTTAGTGATCATATCAGGAATACGACGTGAACCTAACGAACCAGGAGAGCGCGAGTTCTGCAATGCAGACTGAAGAACCTGACGTTCATCGTAAGACAGCGAGTCAACTAGTCGAATAAGGCCATCGATGGATGCCTTTCTGTCTTGCTGCGCAGCTTCGAGGAAACGCTGCAAAAGGTGGTCCGTCTTCAACCCGACCAGTGTCGGCGTCAAGTCCAGCTCCTCCAGCGCATTTGCCAGGGCGTGGTTATCAGAACGGTCGACGGCAGAAACGAGCGAATCCAGTAGTTTCTCTAGGAGCTCGGGGCTCGCATCTGGGTTACTATCAGCCAACTGAGCGAGTGCTTCGGATCGGGCGAGGCGTGCGCGAAGGGCCCAGTAGAAGAATCGACGAGCGTCCTTCCACACCGCGGGTTTGGCACAGCCCTTGGCCTCCATGCGACCGGTTCGGCTGTGACCAAGCGTGAGCGTGGATTCTAAAAGCCGAAAGAAAAAAAAACCCCTACTCATGGAGATCCGCATACAATAGTGCAATCTGCTTGTAAGTAGGCTGCAAGAAGGTCTCCCTCTCAGCTAACGCTTCCGCGACTGCAGCCTTCTCTTCGGCAGATTTGCTAGGATCTTTGCTGGCAGCCTTCAAAGATACGTAAGTAGAGTCAAGGCGTTCCATGAGCGCAAGGATCTTGTCTCGGCGCATCTTGATCTCGACAACACCCTCAGGTTCCAGCACACCAGCACGTGCCTCAACATCAGCATACATCTCCATCTTAGAGGAATTAATCGAAGGATCGAGAACCACCCAAGCGCCGCCACGAAGCTCGCCATTTGGAACAATGTAGACAAAGACGGGCTGCTTGTAGCTGGACAGGCCATCGACAATCTTCGAGCCTTGTTTCAAAACTTCGTCGTACATGTCCTGCTGACCACCGGAGAAACCACGCCAGTTGGCAAAAATGATGAGCGGGAGGCCTTCACGGTTGAAGTCAAAGATGGCCTGCGCCGTCTTGTACGCCGAGTTAGGGTACCAAACTTGGCCGGCCTCCATGACCTTCTGTTCGAATGACGCAGGATTAGCGGGGTCCGCAGGAATAACACGTTCAATAGTACGAGTCTCGACAGCGATGACACCGGTAGGAATGCCGCCCAACCGTGCACGACCAACAACAACAGTCTGTGCCCATCCGGAGAGTGTCTCTTGGAAAGACCCTTTGTCGAAGAAACCTGACAGCCAATTCGATGTTTGTTCGTCAACCTTGCCCTCGATAAACCAGCGAGGATCATAAGGGCCCTTTGGCGGAACATACGCAATCTCGCGGTCCCAAGAGTCCGATGCCTCGCGGATGGGCAGTGCGTCTCCTTTGACTTGGGGAATATACGACAACCACTGCAAGATGTGGGTAACTCCCTCTAGATCGCTGGCTGCAGTGAGGTGCGATACACCATTCTTGTGCATGATTTGAGTGCCGCCGAGTTGCAGGTTGGAAGTGTAGACTTCGCGACCGAGTACTTTGTTGAGTGCGGGCGCTCCTGTCAGGATGATGGGCTGGCCCTCGACTTGGACAGCTCGTTCACCCAAGCGAACAAGGTATGCACCAATGCCGACGGAACGAGCAGTCACTAAAGTAATCGTGAAGATATCGTCGTAAGCACGTGATGTTTCACCGGCGATAAGACCAGATCCTTTCAAGCACTCGACGCCAATGCCATCTTGCAGCCCAATTATATCTGTGATCTTGTACCGAACTTCCCCGTTGACCTCGATCTGCGTCGTATGAATAGCAGCGGCAGCCTTCTCTTGCACTTTCAGGTAGTTCTCCCTGGTCAGATAGAGATATTCGAAACCTTTGTCTGGGTGAGCCTCGTCGTTCCACGCGCATGAGAAGAGGTTGATGGTTTCCTCCGCTAGGCCGATACGAGCGCCAGAGTTGGCGGAGAGATAGACGCGGGGAAGACCTTGGGCGCGTGCATACTTCGTGACGAGATAGAAGAATTGGTCTTCAATTGGACCAAAGGAACCAATCCTATAGGTGATGTCGTTTGCAACGACCACCACCCTGCGGCCCTCAGGATATTCGGGCGTTCTGAGCGTCATCACCCAAGCAACCATTCCAAACGTATTATTACCCGGGGCACGTTCCACCTCGGCAAGTTGGTCATGCTCGTCAAGCACAAGCTCCTTTGCCTCAAGCAACTTCTTCGGGAGAATAAGCGATGAGTCGTAGGTGCGGGCTTTTATCCAAACATTGTGTAGAGCCTTCGAGAAAAGGTCAGGGAAATCATATACGTATGTGGTTCCGATGAGGTGAGCCTGGTAGCGTTTGGGCTGTAAGGACTCCTTGGTTGGGTAAGGCTGGTTGACTGGTTGGAGATGAAGAGGTCCCTTATCTCCGATGGACTTGAGGATTGCTGTTCCCTTGTCGGTGATGATCTCCTGGTACCCATGGAAATTGACAACGAAACCCGAGACGTTTTCAATGATGCACCGGATGGGAGTAACGTTGCCCTCTCGGTCTTCGAGAGAAATGCGAATCTCTGAACCAGTAACGTGCAGACGCCAGAGTCGTTTGCCATGACGCTCGATAAAACCAGAAATAGCTTCGAGAACATCTTCATATGAAACCTGCAGGTTGTAGACGAAGTTCATGAAAATATGGTTGACGTCGGCGTTGCGGTACTGGGCGCTGACCACCTCTAGCGCATCCAAAATGCTCGTCACCAACCGGTCCGTTTCGGATATGAGATATTCCTTGGTGCTCATGGAACCGCGCAAGCGGCCAGGGCGAATTAATGCTCGCACAAAGAATCGATTGTCGAGTTGGTTCTCTCTCGCGACAGCATGGTACATGTGAATCTGCTTGGTCTCCACAAAGACTGGGGTGAGCTTGTAGTTGGAGAGGCGACTGAGCTCGAGCTGGAACGCTAATGCGGGTTCAATGTTACGAATGGCCTGTTCTTCAACCCAGCTACCGCCAGCGTTCCTTAAAGTGAAGTATAGAGGGTACTGTCCACGCTTGCAGATGAAGACTGTTACACGACGAACACCACGCTTCACGAAGGTTGGGTTGCGCTCATTGACAAATTTGAGGACCCGTTCGGCCCATGTGTCTTCAGATACGTCTTCTGGGCTGTCAAAAACGCGAAGGGCTAGGTTTAAGACGTTGGTTGGTTCCGCAGAGCCGTAGCGTTGGCGGGACTCCTCTGGATCGAACGCGGGGAGGAGAGCAGCAACCTTCTCAAGCCCATTGTTTAGAGCCTCCGGATCAAAGAAGGAAGCGATGACGCCGGTTCTAATAGGCTGCGATTGCTTCCGGCTGATCAGATAGGAGAGGTCGCTAACAGATCCTTGACGTCTCGGGTCGCTTTGGATGGAATTGAGTAAATCCTGGAAACACGAAAAGCCAAACTTACGGAGCGGTGACGCTAGGAGTGGCGGGGGGTGAATGTGAACGCCCGAGGTTGAAACGCCAGATTAGCGCACTTGGAAGCTCGCCGTCATCCGGTCCATCACCTTCCTCATAGTCAATTGAGAGTAGCGAGTATGCACGATAGGCACGGCGGACATAGACCTCAAACGCAGCTGCGCGATTATGTTAGACAGGGGATGATCAACAAGGGAGATGTGTTACCGAGAGTGACAGCAGGATCTTCATGAGAGAAGAACGACGGAAGAACGTCATAGACAGTGTAACGCGAATCACTGAGCTCGCGCAGTATCTCGGGAGATGGAGTTCTATGAGGTATTAGGGAAGTGGTGGTCCAGCATCGAAAATCTCGTACCTATTCGTTGAGCCTTGTTCCCCATACACGCTAGGTGTAACAGACGCCTTGAGAATCGTTTCCATCTGTCCAAGGCGCTCCTCATAAGAAGGCATCTGTCCAAGGATAAGCACTTCACGGGCTTTCAGGGAAACAGCGGTTGAGGACCTAAACACCCGTTAATCGTAACAAAGGCAAAGAAAGAAGTAGACAGACTTTGACTCGAGCGAAGCAAGATCGCTAAGAACCTGATAAAGTCGGCTCTCAACGTTAGAAACAGGAAGACCGCCTGATTTGATATAGTCCAATATCGAGAACACAAGTTTCGACTTGCTTTGAGCTTTCGTATGGCTGAGGACGAGTTCCACCACTTTGTCGAGATCGTCTTTGTTCTGCTCTCTCAGGCTCAAAACTCGGGCTTCTATGCTTCCTCCGAAGAGCTTCTCCGTAGATTCATAATTGGAAAGAAGATTGGCCAGAGTGTACACTTCGTGACCCTTCAAACCGCCCATGAATTTCTCGAGAACGTCAAACAAAGGAGAAAGTTGTGTCCGAAACATAGAACGATCTTGAGGAAGAATAGTGTCTTGTACATAGTGTTCAAGGACCTTCTTGATACGAACAGCAGGGAACTCATGTGCGTCTCCCCTAGACTTTGCATTGTCAATGATTGACCGAACAGCTTCTTCAAGCTTCGACGGCATGCGGCCGGACAGATTGGACAAGATGGAGCTGGCTTCCGAGTAGGGTAGTTCGGGATCGTGGAGGACTTCGATTAGATCCTTAAACGTCGAGGCCATAATGGCTTGGTTATCGTAACCCTCAAGGATATCATTGAGGGTTCCGATGCAACGCACGAAACGCTGGTAGGGCCTGTTTCCAACAACACCAGGGGGCCCTGTGGATGGCAAGAGACCCTCGAACGGCTTTGCGTGCTTGACTCGCGTGGGATCGTCAAGCGTCAAGATGCCAAGAATATCGCCTGGCTCGAGGCTGACACCAGGCTGCTTAACGAAATGAACGACACCATCTTCAGCAGCAACCAGAGGCATGTACATTTTCATGACCTAAGCAGAGTGAGCAATGTCACCCATCGTTTTGTGGATCTGTACTCACTTCGATCTCTGCATATTGCTCACCCGCATTGATATGGTCACCGGTGTCAACCAGGAATCGAATAAGCTTCCCAGGACTGGGACTCCTTAATTGTGTGGGGTCATTTTCTTGCTCGATCAAACATGTCTTGGAATCGACCATAAGTCGTAAGGCCCCAACTTCTTCTCTCCAGTACACCGAGTGGCTGCGACCATCGAGGAGGATGAGAAGACCACCATCAGCAAGAGGCCGCGCGCCGACCATCGTTCTTCCACCATTCAAGAAGAGCGTCCACGTCTTCTTGGAGGAACGGGTACATGTAAAGTTATACTTGACGTTCTCGTAGATGAAGTCGACACTGAATACAGTCTTCAACAAATCGCGGGCGGGAACTTGGCCTTTGTCCAGAATACGTTTGTACTCGCTGAGGCATGCCTCTGCCGCAAGGTGCGCTTTGGTGACGGCTCCACAGACGACAGCGAGGGTAGCATCTGGACGTTCGGCAGTGAGCTTGTTGCTGATTAGGGAATCCAGCCAGCCAGTTGTAAAGGTATTGTCGATGAATGCTTCAAGCTCTAGAAGCTTGATGAGGTATTCAACGGTTGTTCTAAAATCACCACGGATGCTCAACTCCTTCAACGCGACGATCATGTTCTTCCTGCTCTCATTGCGGTCTTCTCCATATGCGAAAATGTGTCCGAACTGTGAGTCGGCAAATTCATGAAGACCACCTGCAGAGCTGACAGAGAAGTAACCCCAGACATTCGTGCTGGAGCGGAAATTGAGTTCCTGAAGTGAACCCGATGACGGCTTGAAACCAGCGTCTGGGTTCTCGGCGGTGATACGAACGGCAACAACATGACCCTTGGGACGAGGCTTGCGCTGAAGCTCGTTAGATCCCGGCTTCACCATGTCGAAGTCAATTTCGGAAGCAGCATTGGGAGCCACACCATACAACGTCCTAATGTGTCGAATACGATGCAGAGGAATACCCATAGCGATCTGCAACTGTGCAGCAGGGAGATTAACGCCGGTGACCATTTCGGTAGTTGGATGCTCCACTTGGAGTCGAGGGTTAAGCTCAAGGAAGTAAAACACATCCTCGGAGTGACTATAAAGATCTTATAAAAATGATTGTCAGTGGCTCGCTAAGGTATAGCAAGAGAGCACCCATACATTCAACAGTTCCAGCGCTGACATATCCCACGAGATTAGCAAGACGCACAGCAGCACGCTCCATCTGCTCGAAAATATCTTCTCTAGCGATTGTCACTGGGGCTTCTTCAATAATCTTTTGATGACGACGCTGAACGGAGCAGTCACGACCAAACAAAGAGATCGCATTCCCATACTGATCAGCAAGAAGTTGGACTTCCAAATGACGTGCCTGTCCGGCGAGTTTCATGATGAAGATGGGGGAACCTGCAACGGAATAAGTATGTAAGGGAAACCTCACGCGCATCCCTACCTGGAATCTCTCCGGCGACTGCATGATATGCGTTCTTGAACCCGTCAGGATGCTCGACCTTCCGAATGCCCTTTCCTCCTCCGCCTTCACTAGCCTTGATCATGATCGGCCAACCGATTTCTTCAGCCTTAGCTAGCCCCTCTTCTACACTCTTCACACAAGCCGCTCGATAGATATCGTCGGAAACGGTTACAAAGCCTTGTTCCGATAACACGGTGTCCGAGATCCCCGAACCAGACCACGCCATAGTAGGTACCTCGGCGCTCTGCGCGACGATAGTACTCGAGATCTTGTCTCCCAAGCTCCTCATGGCACTTCCAGGGGGACCGATGAACACGATCCGATTTTTGCAAGCAGCAAGGCTCTCGGGAAGTCTGGGGTTTTCGGACGCATGACCCCAGCCGGCCCAGACGGCATGTACTCCAGCACGTTCGGCAACATCGACAATAAGTTCCACGTTGGCATAGTTATTGTTGTTGGAACCACCTGGTACCTCGATGTACTGGTCTGCCATGCGAATATACTCGGCATTGACTTTGAGATCTTCGGGCGTGGCCATGACAGTGAATTCAATGGCTCTCTCTGTCCCAAATGTTTCATAGCTCCATTGGCGAATGGAACGGATTTCCTTGACAGCGGCGATACCTGTGTGAGAGTTAAGTATATGCGTGGCATGGTGGTGATGTGGACAATACCGTTGTTTGCAATGAGGACCTAAGCGTGAGTAGAGGAGCCATCAGCACATCAAATCAAGGACAGAATCGACAGCTCCATCGTTGGACCAGGGATGGATATATGCGCGATACTCACTTTTGTGATGACTGTATGGCCACCGTGGGCCTGGACAAAGTCTTTTACGCGACCCGCTGGCGCCTTGTCCAAAGAATTTCCACCTATACACGGTGTGTTAGATCCATGACGCGCTCCACCTGTCTCTGCCAGCATACATACCAATGAAGTGCGCAACCTTTGAGTGATCGTAACCTGACATGATTCACAAACGATGGGGGACTCGACGCGTTTTATGGAGGGCTCACCGCCAGAGAAGACTGGCAGACGGGAGGGGAGATGATGGTGGTAAGAAGGAAAGGCGATTGAAGTAGTAGGGATATCAAAACGCGGCTATTTCTTCCTTTACCCTTCCCCAAAAGTAGGAATTCTGGGGTTACGTAACTGTGTCGATGGACAGGTCTGTTATGTGTCACCGAGTCTGAGCCGGTCTTTTGTGTCGTTATTCCCACTCAAAGAAACACGGTTCTGCATCGTGTATGCACAGAAGATCGATAGTCATTGAGAAGCATTACACGCGCCACTGTTCAGGAGGCACATCGAGCGCTGTCAATATCACGCTCGGCACTTTCCGCTCCAATGAACTAACTGAAAAGACTTGCATACGATGATTTTACAAGATTACCACTGCTGAACGATAACCCAGGAATCAACATCAATCCAGCAGCTGGCTCTGGTCCGCATTGAGAATAAGCCTCGTGAAGAAGCGAATTTCCTCCAAAAAAGCTTCCCCTCGGATAGCTACATGCAACAGGTGAGTAATTCTAGCGCAAGACAGGCAGTTATTCCACGACCTTCGTTAATGGTGTGAGCGCCGTTATAAGCGTCACCATCTGTCCGATGATTGTATCGGAAGATATGTTTCGTGAGGTTCCAGTAATATTTCGTGTCTGGGACATTGCAGCATGCCTCAATGCCTTCATCTCCGCTATGACGTCTTTCGCTTACCTGTGCTGGCTACAACACGACTTTAGTACGACCATACGGCGGCACAGATGATACAAAAACGTGCCAGTAACGGTCCCAGGCGAGACGATGGCGGACTTGGGAAGGCCATCCGCGCGGATATGGGTCTGGATGGTTGATCGTATTGTCCCTGACAGAAGTTCGTAAGGTCCGCTTCCGATTGTGGACGTCACTGGTGCTGGAGCGACGGAATCATTATAAGCATCGTAGAGACGTATAGCACCCCACGAAGGACCATGCGGTCCTACTTTCTCTCCAAAGGCCTCAAGAGTCATGTTGTGTTTGGCAGAAATACGAAGCGCGATGTCAGTGGAGCGGCTCATCACCCCTCCGAGCGTATCATGATCAGCAATGCGGTAGTTAGCAACCGCCCATACAACCTCAGGAAGGGCATTCACTTTGACACCTCCACCAATGAGGTCTATTGCAAGGAATTAGATTCGAAAAGAAAGTAAAATATATCAATCGAAGCGCACCGACTGCCTGAGTTGTTCCGGCGATGGCATAATAGAGAGGATCAAAGTCAATGAGCTGATCCCCAAGTTCCCGCAACTTTTCATCATCGGTCTGTGACTCAAGATAAAGCTTCCTCAAGGACTCCGGGAAGTCCAGATCGTATTTCGCGCGGCACTCCAAAGCTTGATAGTATGGCCTTCCCCGAACCAATACCGGCTGTGGTGGATGAGCCTCCAGCGCACTGATCAGGTCAGCTAGGATACCGATTCCCTGTCGATTTGACGTGTGAATAGATAGAAGATCAGATGCGCAGTTTCTTACGGTATGCTTCGGAGGCGTGCTAGAGTGTCCACCCGGTGTCAATACGTCCATACCGATATCCATATACCCCTTCTCGGAAACTCCAGGAGAGGCGAGTACCACCCCACTGAGGATCAAGAGCGATCCTGTTGTTCATGTGTAAGGCGGGGTAAAGCTCATGTAGCTCCGAACTTGACACATACTTCCTTCATCGACAATCATAGCTAACGAGTCGTGGCCATAGATGTCAAGAAGATAATCATTGATCGCACGTGCCCCCTACAACGGCCTCGGCGCCAAAACAGGGGAGGAGAAGGAGAGCAACGCACTCTAAGCCCACCGCTCTCCTCATCCATACCAAAGGCCAGGAGGACCGTACGAGAGGGTACAAATCCGCGTTCCAGGAGTGTTTCGATAGCGGTTCTTAAAGAGTGTCAACCGTCGCGCAATAGTCAACCATGTGACTGGAGCTCACAAAATTCCGATGAGACTAGACTTGGCGTCACAACTTCCTCTGCCCCAGATCCACTCCCCGTCAAAAAATCCGGAATACGGAGGGTGAATCCAATCGTCATAAGTATCCGGATTGACGGGAACAACATCCTGGTGAGCAGTAAGCAGTAGGGGCTTGAGATTTTCGGTTCCTTTCCACTCATACACCAGGGCGTAGGTATTCACTTTCGTGCGTCTGAGGTCCGCGTGCCTGCAGGGAGTAATTGTAAAACACCCAGAGTTGAGCTTACACTACACGTACACCCTGGGGAAACGTAGCTGGAGATAGTCGTGGAACCTACCCATGACTTTCCACCTTGGGTCCTCTGATGGGAGTCCAAAGCCCTCGTGGCTTTCCGTGCTAGTATGTACCCGTGGTCAGCGCTCAGCGTTGCAAGAGAGTGAAATGCTCACGGAATACGGACAGCACCACTCAACGACTCGTAGGCTTTGAGGCTGAACCCCCTTGAGCCAAACTCCTCATCGAGGCATCTCAACAAAGCTTCATGTTTTGGAGAAGTAATGGCCTCGACTTGTGGGCAAAGTTGTTCAAGTGCGGGTTTGGGCTCGGAACTCCGCCATGCACGATAGCAACCATGACCGAAATTTGCTGGCCATAATCTTTGCACGAAAAGTGCAACGCCCAAGAACCCTACGAGTTTGAATAATCTGGGGTAGGCTGTACTCGACTGCAAGGAACTGGTTTGAACATTTTGGCTGGAAGCAACTCGTTCGCAATCCACGTCGACCTTGGCCATCAATGGCGTAGATATTTGTAAGTACCAGTTTGGGCAACCATCTAAATCACCTCTGTCCCACGCTCCAGCTGAATCAGCCTGTGACTTACCAGTTGACATCGCGGGCAAGCTGGACAACTGAAAAAAAATGGTCTCTGGCAATGTACAGGTCGATGGCTCTCGGACTTGGTGGAAAGAAGCATGCAACCATCCCCCCGTCAACTGCACTTCAATCATGAAAATGCACGTACCCCTCTCTTAGTTAATGTCACATTGCCCATTTGCTCACTTTGTTGACACAAGCCAAAATGCATCAGCCGTACGAACTGTGTGTTCGTTGATATACGCGTTGCATCAAAGATCTCACTGTTGACTTTGATGAACGGGAATCATATCAGTGGTTTTTATCGGCTGCTAACTAGCTGTCGTGTGCTGCTGAGAAGCTCGAGCGGAGGTCATGCTCTTGCATCCAAGTCACTTACTCTATCTGTGTCTCTAAAAAAAACCGGTGAACCTCAGGTCACCGCTGCGCAGGCTCGTCTCTCATGCGACCTTCATCCTCTCATCCGCCTATCTCACCTCGGTGAGCTGTGCATCTACATCTTGTCATCGGCATCAACCTAACCTCATTAGCACACCACCGGCAGTTGTGTTTGGATTACTGGCATAACTCACGAACACCTCTCGGAGTCGTCTCGTTTTCCTTTGCTGTGGATGGAACGGCGGTGCTGGTTGACACCACCACGGAGCGCGTTCAACCCCCGAGCTGAATCACCTATTAGATCCCCAGACTCAGTGCTACGGTTTCGCCATCAACGCTAACCTCTGTGATGTTTACCTTGCTCCAGAGCCCATTCTTGAATGGTGCGGCGTACTGCCATTACAGACGGTGGAAGCGAGTGGACTCGAAACCAAGCACGTCCTTTTTTCATCAATTTGAATTCGGCAAGCCAACTGGTTAGATCGAGACTCGCGCATGGTCGTCAAGGCATGCCGCCAGTACCAGAATCCGTTGCGGTTGCATTATATGGAGCAGCAATAGAGATACAAAATTGAATGACGTTGCTAGATCGCAACTGAGATGAGTTCACGCCGAGTGTGCATCCAATCGTGAGACATATAATGGACTGTATATTGTACCGGCCACGCTGCGAACGAATTACACAAACGCTGGCGTACGGGAGCGTGTTCGAGGTGTGTGTCACCTCGCCTCGAGTGCACACGAGGAACGCGGCGTGGAAGAATGCCCGACCTCGTGGATGCAGACTTGAATATCCCGGCGGGCAGTCTGAGAACGTATCTCCGTTTCAATTGCCACCAACGCGTGCAACCCAACTCGCCAGAAACACAAGGCAAGGAGGTATATAAACCAGACGCCGTCTCAGATCTCTTTACTCCCACAACAGTCATGACGGACGCCGCACCCGCAACCTCTTCCGCTGACGTTGGCTTCTCCCCCAAGGAGAACGGCGGCGTCGGCGGCCCAAAAGCCATCGTAAAAAACGTCGACATGGCAGAGGAGATGCAGCAGGAGAGCATCGACGTCGCATCCGCCGCGCTCGAAAAATACACCATCGAGAAAGACATCGCAGCTCAGATCAAGAAAGAGTTTGACAAACGGCATGGCCCTACCTGGCATGTCGTTGTCGGAAAGAACTTTGGCAGCTATGTCACCCATGGTACGCCCTCTTTCTCTCTTCTTTCTCAACTAATCTCTCGCCCCAGAAACCAAACATTTTATCTATTTCTACATCGGACCCCTGGCTATTCTGATCTGGAAGTCATGAAGCAACCGTAGGCGCCCATGCCATCTTCTTTCGTTTTAGATTATTGTAAGCTATCCCTCCTACCAACAACCTCTCAGTCGATTAATTGTTCCGTCTAGACATGTCATTGAAAGAGGACCTCGTGCATGTCATTGTAACATCGTTATCTCCCAACCACTTGCCATCTCTAACAAACCTCGTTGGTCATGTAATTAACTTACCTGTACCGTGGATTTTTCTGTGCTTGTCCTAGCGTGATCGTGTTCTCGACAAATATGTTCCCTCAACCACGTTCAAGACAGAAGATGCTCTATACGTACAAAAACGAAATGCAAGAACAGCGTACACCCTCTACCCACCATCCACTCAGATCATGGTAGAAATAGAAATGGGCGAGACCCGCTCAGCCTGCCATCGGTGGAGTCTTTTTACCTCTCGCAACCACCTCCACCACCACACGTACTAAACACTCGCCACCCTCGGCATTAAATACGCCCACGTACAACTCACCTATATCGGACTCGGCAGGAACACCATAGAACTCGACCACCTTCTTCTCGTCGCCCTTGCCCCCAAACCCTTTAAGTTCCGCCTGTAAAAACGATGGCAGCGCCCGCCCAGACATCAGGCGCGCTTCCAACTTGCGATACTGCTGGCCAGCATGTACCGGTACCCTAAACTTGAACTTTTCACCCGCGCGCACCAAAAAGCGCGCACCCGCCTTGGCAAAACCCCCGTGGCCCTGCTGGGACGACTCGAGGGACGAAAATGACTTGTCAGACACGGACCGCACGTTAGGCCCCTCGCCGAGCGTGCGCACGTAGTGCATTCCGATACGCAATTCGTCAATGCTCGTGTGGCGCCCTGCTTGGGTTTCCTTGTATACTTCAGCCGTCTGACTCACGATCCTCCTCGTCCCCGAGGACACCTCCGGTTCAGCAACGTTGCTCGAGGGCGACCGGGGAGGTGGAACGCGTGATGCATGGGTAAATTGTTTCAGACGGGGCCGCTCTTCACCCGGGCGCAACGAATCAGGGTGTGAATCCGCTGAGACAGCACTTGTGCTCTGTAAACTGTCCCTCACAAGACTACCGAGGAACGGGGTAAGAAACATCCGGACACAATCAAAACAACTCACCTGCGTCGACTCGTGTCCCTCACAGCTGCCGGTGCCGGTACTCGCGGACCTCGAGGCGAGTTTGGAGGCGCGAAATCCGCCCTCCTCCTCGGAATCGATCTTTCCCCCGTCGAGTTTGAAGGTGACGTAGTGAAACTAACCACCGTACTTGTTCTCCTTTCAGTTAGGTGATCATCACGAGTTGAAGTCGCGCTCTCTGCACGTGGTGGCGACTTGACAATCTCCACGTACTGCCCCTCGATCGGCGTCCCAACTATTCCGTCCCGTCGGACCAACGGAATTGGATGGCTGATGTTTGGACGGGTAGGCGGACTTCGACGTCTATACCTGTCGCTCACGTTCCGCGCTGTATTCTTGATCCTGCCGAAGAACTCGGCCTTCTTCATGACACCTTCGGCGCACGAGGCCTGCACGGTCGATGGCGTCGTCGGTGCATGTGGCGGGACACGTCGCAGTCCGAGTCCGAGGTTATTATACGACCGGCTCTGCGGATAGTATCCTGTGTCAAATTTTGCTTGAGTCTCGAGACTGCCCTTTTCTGACAATGCACTCGTATCCACTTGATGACTCCATCCATAGCCACGATCATAACTTGGTTCGCGCACCTCGATCCCAATCCCGTACCATCGTTTCTCCTCATCGGTCCACGCACTCGTGCCTTCTTCGCCAAGAACTGCGGAGTCTTTGAGACGGGCACATCGCCTGAACAACGCCAACGCAAATCCGAGAAAGAAAACACCTCCGATGATGCCAAACACGAGCGACACAATCAACGTGACCGTGGTTTTCGACGGCGCACCTACGCCACCCACCCCGCCTCCCTTGACCTGCTCCAACTCGGGCGATACTATAGACAGCATCGCATGGGACGTTGAGTGTGTGTTGTACGAATACGCAACAAACATAACGGATATCTCGGGTGTATCAGAATCCTCAGGAATCCGACCTGCGAGCTGCGCGGTGCCCGGGTTAAATGTTAGAAATTTGGCTGCACTCGAGGGCTTGTAAGACGCGCTCAAATTGGCATCCTTGTGCCGCGCAGAGGCGTTGGCGAAGTAACTGACGAGATCGAATTGGACCGCTTGCCCAGGATTCGCGTCAATCGTGCCCAAGTCCGACTTCAAGAAATAAGACGGGACGACGTCCAAAGAAACGCTCGTGTACAGGGTTTGATTGAAGTCGGACGTCAGCGTGACTGGTAAAGTCGGTTTACCGTCCGCAGCCGAAAAGTCGCTCGGAGGAGTACCAGATAACGTCCGACTTCCCGGGTCATACTTGAGCCAGTCCTTGTATGACGACACGTCGATAGACAACCCAGATATGTTTCCAGGTTGTAGTGCTTGACCATCGACCAACACACCAGAGAAATCCGCCGGCGAGGACATCGTCACGTTGAAGGGCGTACCCGCCGTCACGTTCACGGTGGGCAACGTCGAATATGCCGACAACTCGTGCGTTGCAACAGCGAGATTGAATTGGACCGACACAGCCGAATAGCCCTCCTGGTCGGCGCCAAAGACTTCGATCTCGAGCGTGATAGGCGTCGAGACAGTCGCGTCATTAGGAGCCACGCCATCAAACGCCGCCGTCGAGGGGTCGAAGGTGATCCAAGGCGGTAAAGGCGTTCCGTCCGACTGTAGTGCACCATAGTACAAATTATTTTCCGCGGCAAACGTACTCCATTGAAGACCGATACTAAACGACCATTTCGCGGGCACCCTCAGCGTCGGCTGGTTCGTAGCGAGTGCAGATCCAGGAGAGAGAAAGAAGACAGAGGACAAGGCCGGGTTTCCCGCGTAAAACTGCTCGCTGATCGTCTTCTGGACCGTCGGCGCGGGGTATGGTGTCACACAGAGGATAAAACTCGACGACGCTGTCGATTCCGTGTCGCTTGCACTGACCGTGACGGATGGACGCCCTTCGTCGGCTGCGGTGGGAACACCGTAAAACGTCAGTGTACGGTTGTCAAAGCTGAGCCAGGCAGGGAGTTCAGAGGCAGAATAATCCAGCGATTTGTCTAGGTCGGTGGTGAACGTCCTCGAGCACATGTTCCAGGTGTAATTTTCTCCGATGCGTGCGATTAACGGGAATTGACCGTCCAGGGGGTTATCGACAGAAACGTGGGCCAAACCCACAGAGACGGCGGCCAAGATGGTGAAAAGAATGGCGAACATAGCGATGGAAGTCGTAGGGGGCGACGACGACGCGCGTTAGAGAACGAGTCGGCCAGCGAGCTCGACTTCAAAATTGTTCAGCGGGTACGCTCGATGGCGGCGGCGTGGAGATTAGAAGAGAGAATTGAATGAATTTGATAACCAGCAGAACGCGTCACAAAGAACAGTCACGTGCAGTGTATGCAGTAAATGCAACTATTATAAACAACAAAAGCCAGCGGTCTTGAACGCACGAGAGACGTGAAATGTAGTCTAAATGGTTGGGTAATGGTAAACTTGAACTCGTAGCAGTCTCAAGAAATGGCAAGGAAAGAGCGAATGCATGCTAGAGGAAGGCTGTCAAACCGGCTGCTTGTATCTTGGCTGGCTCTTGTGTGTTCAAGAAACCGATGAGCTGGATCAACTCCGCTCGTCCCTCGTCACCAATTTGATCGGGACCATTGGGATCAAGAACGTGACCAAACACGGGAAGCAAGGTATCCAGGTGCGGGCCGAGCGTTTGAGGAACAGTCCGGAAGAGGTGGAAGAGAGCACGGAAGACAGGGCGGTTCTCGACATAGTCCTCTTTCAAGGGCAGAGCCGCTACAAAGACCGGAAGAACTTGGTCAAGAGGCACGGCTGCGTAGTTGCGGAAGATGAGTCGGGCAACGGCACCCGCCGCATTATCTTTGGCATTCAGCCTAGTACGGGGGGCGTCGGGAGTAACATCAAAGAAGGGTCGGAGTGCAGAGAGGAGAGGAAGGTATTGTGGGGCGAGATCGACTGCGGAATGTTCCACAAGAAGACCAACGGCGAAACATGCGTTACTCTGGACTTCCGGCTCGCTGTCACCAAGAGCTCTGTAGAACAGCTCAAGCAAGAATTCAGTGTGAGGAGTGACGGCACTTTTAATCCCGGAAATGATTTCTGCTAGGCACCCAATGGATGCTGATTTGTCACTCAAAGACCGGTTCTCTCCCTGTATTGTCAAAGATTAGAGAATAGTAAGAGTCAATAGAGCGTCACGCACATAATACTTCGCGATCAGAGGCAAGAACGTCCCAAAGGCCTGGGCAAAGTCGGTGCCAAGTGCATTTCCCAATGCGGCAACAAGATCGCCCGCAGAGGAGATGAGAACTGAATCGTATTCAGCCTGATCTTCTAGTGCCTGCTCATTCTCATCTTGATCTGGGTCTTGTTGACAGAGTGCCTTCTGACTCAGGACCTGAATGGCGATATCGCAAATTTGTTCGACATCTGAAACGGTCAGCCTGAAAATGACGGGTACTAAGGAATACTCGTACTATTCTCGATGAATGCAGGTCCTAACTTGTTGACCGTTTCTGCAAGGCCAATGCAGAGTGATGCCACCACAGACCTAGAGATCTTCAACAACAATCAAGAGAGCATCGCACGAACTCCTTACTTGTTGTCCTCAGATTCATACATGTCAAGCAAAGGAGGCAGACAATGGCCAACTAGCTTTTTGACAACGGGTTGCAGGGGGACGGTCTTGAACGCGGGCATGATGAACATGAATTAAGGTTGCAACTGCCAACTCACCACGGAAGCACCAGCCTGCCACTCCTGGGGGTCACTAAGCTCGTAGAAGACCCTGACTAGCTCCAGCAATGATTCCGTAGCCGACTTCCGGATACCTTCGTAGTAGTGTGCAAGGAGAGCAACTAGTTCGATCACACATTGCTCGACGTATGGGAAGAAGTGGTTGCGAGTCGCAAGGAACAATGCTCCAATCGTGTCAGCAGCAATCTCCTTCTCGACAGCGATAGCACTGTTGACTTCTAGCATCTTGTCAAGGTCGACGTCTTCCATCTCCGCCTCGACGTTGCCATCCGCGTCAGTGTCTAGGACCGCTATCGCACTGGAGGGAGAGGCGCCGGAGGCGAATGCAGCAGCAGCCCCTTCAGAAACTACATCGCGGAGAATGAAGTGCGAAATATGGTGCGAAGCAGAGCATGTGACTCACGGGTAACCTGAGTTTCCTCACCATGTTCCGCCAAACGACAGCTTGCCAGAATGGGAGGGACCACATTCGGAAGGTAGGGTGCGAACTCCTCGCCAAATACCCTAGCCATCACAGAGAAGAACAGGAAGCTACATTCCCTCAAACGCGGGTTACCCATTTCAAGTCCTTGGAACGCTTGCTTCATCATATCAGCAAAGTAAGGGCGAAACGCTTCAGCGCCCACAGCTTCGGCGAAGGTGCCGACTGCATCCATTGCAATGCCACGCAGATCGCCTTCTTCACCCTCTCCAGGCAGGACAAGGAAATGTTGGAGGCGGTTCATGGTTGGCCGGAAGTATGGCAAAAACTTCTCCTTAGAGGCATGAGCGGCGCTCCCAATGGCACCAGTGACGACGGACTTGATGGGGATAGGGGCGGTGTCCAAAAGGTTAGCGAGCTGCTCCATAATCAGGTTAAGATATTGATCAATAACGTCTTGCAGTATCTCGAGAAGGGCATCAAGGGCCGTGCAAGCAGAGCGTTGAGTCGCTGGGTCATGGACCAACCTCATGATGGCCTAAGAAACACTTTCAACCAACGACGGGAATTGATGGGATGGGACAGCCTACCGGAACAAGTGTAGCATGCTTAGCAGAACACTCATCCTCTAGCCACTCGCACAGGCAACTGACAGCGATACAGGTTGCCTTCCTCACGGACGGATCTATATCCTGAAGGCCAGCCTCAATGATGGGCCAGACTTGACTCATTATGGGAGTCATGAATTCACTACAACCCTCGACAACCACACCAAGCGCAAGCATGGCACCGCGCCGATTATTGGGATCCGGTGAGGAGAAGTACTGTTGGATCAGTGCACGGAGTGCGGGGAAGACCTGAGTGGGTGGAAGATTTGTCGCCAAACTGTCGATAACGCGTAGAGCAGACTGCAAAGCGGTCGGTGGTAAACTCTCGACTAATAGTGTGGGGCTCACTCGACATGGTGCATCATCGTCACTGTCTTCTGGTTCAGGTTCGGTGGTGATCGGCATAAGACCTTCCAAAATCCTTCCCGCCAGGTTCTGTCCCTGGATTTTCGTCTTTTTGCTATACGAAGGTGAATAGGTATCGGAAGAACGGAATGCAAATGAGTAATTACTATTGCACAGTCCAGTTCAGAGCATTCAGAGGGAAGATGCGAAGTCCGGGATCGAGGTCTTTGTTAGCACCACAGAGAAGTAGAAATGAAGCGAGAGCTTCGGTGTGAAGCCCAATGAGTGGGATTTCCTGAGTTTAGCACCGATCAACCAGTGATACGTTCAATGGGCAGAGACTCACGAGAATTAAGAGGGTTTCAAAAACATCAAACAGTTGCCGCGCAGATGCTTCATCTGCTGCCTCCAATGCTTGTTGGACAACTTGGATCATAGAAGGGAGGAAATTTTGAAACATTTTCTGAACAAAATTCCCCTTTAGAATGTGCGGTGCATCAAGTATCATTAACATACAATATCAGCCTTGTCATCTGCATCGATGTATTGAGCAAGGACGCCCAATGAACTAGTAGGTGATATCAATGTCAATTAAGGATCTCAGAGGAAAACGCGTACCGGACTGTCGTCACTCGCACCTCCATACTTTCAGAATCACCAATGAGAACCTGAAATAGCTTGAAAAAGTTTTGGGTAGAATCTTGGAACCCTTCGAGAACGGTTTCCAGCACGGTGAAGAGAATGTATACACCAACTTCACGTTGGGCAACCTGAGGAGAAGTGCATGCCTCATTGAGCCAAGAGAGAAGCTGCGGCCAGGTTCCTTCCTTGAGTTCGATGGACGCAATGGACGCGATGACACGAGCAGCCGAGTGGCGAACGAGTTTACTGAACAGGAGATGTGTTGAATAGAAATATGTAACTATGACACATAAGTACGTACTTTGGTTCGGCAAGAATGAGTTTCGGTAATTCGTTCTTGATCTGTTCACGCGCGTCTTGGGGGAGCTGCATCCACAGATCACCACTTTTTTGCCTCACACGTTTGCGTAATTCGACCGCTGCCAGTTGGCGAACCTTGATGCGGCAAAATCATCAGCGATCGCGATTATATAGGCAATCGGCGTGAACTGACTGCGAATTCAGGAGAGCTAGCGAGTATCTGGACAAGGGCAGATATGCATGCGGGGTTTTTGTAGTACTCTGTATTCAACTGAGCAGTAGCCTGCGTGTGAACAGTGTTGAAAATTGCAAGAAAAACGCGTTAGATCAACGATCTTACGGCCTTGAGTTGAGCGGTATCATTTGCGGTGGATTGCAGCAAGAGACTGTGCAGACCCTGCACGAAATTTGGCTATATGTTGTATTAGTACATCGAGAGAAAACGATAAAACATAGACTAGACTCACATCCATTTCGCAGAGGCCTGTGGACGCGAAGGAAAAAAAGAAACGGAAGAGGAGAAGATGAGATTGCGATGATCCTACACAAATTTGGCGGGGTTCCAAAAATTTCCGATATGGTAGTATGTCCCGGACGCACACTACCGATCAAGTATACTAAGTACGCTACTGCAGTACTTATTTGCCAGCGGAAAAGGTTAGTAATGGTCGTCATAACCTTTCGCCCTATTTGTTCTGTGTTGCGATCTGATTTACGTACGATCCTAGTGGCTTGCATGATAAGGCTATGTGCTGCTACGGGAGCACTGCCATTCCAATATTGCAAGTGTCGAAATTCGAGATGCATTTCAGTCTTGACCATAATTCTGATTCTGGTCAGCGTAAGTGCACCAGATCCTGCGTCATCCCAGCCTTTAACGCTGACATTGTTGTACGATCACTGATCTGTCAAGGCGGTCGCTGGTGGGAGTAGTGGGATATTCGCTTTTCAGTCGCTTTTGGTCCATGAAACATCCGTTTATCCCCCACCACTTTGCAAATCTGTCCGCAATGAAGTACCTCGCTTCATCCGCGTTTGCTTTTACTTCCGCTCAGGCAACTCTGATCAAACGTTCCGATACTTCTTTGGCCATTGATGCCTCTTCCCATCAAGGCAACATTGATTGGAGCAGCGTCGCCTATAATAATATCAAGCTTGCATACGTCAAGGCAACTGAAGGCACATGTTCAACCGCTCGATTTACTTCTCTTGTTTGTAGGCTCAGCTGCATTGTTGTTTTTCGACCATACTTTTCCCTCCTCCAATTCTCGATACGACGGTACTGCGGTGGCCGGTCTCATTCACGGAGCCTACCATTTTACGCCCCCGGAGGTGAGGGTGCGCCTCCATGTGTTGTTGTCTAATTCTCTGCTAGGTGGCTGGTCCGCATACGGAATCACCCTCCGGGGACTCTAGATATCCTATCCTCACATGAGGTGGCCAGAGTTGACCCCCAAAGTAGATTACCCTGATAAAGATGCGTGATATGGCCTCTCCGCTTCTGCGATGGCCGCGTGGATCAAGGATTTCTCTGAGACATACTGGGTGGTGATGAAATTTTGAGTTGATGGTCCAACTATACCTCACCCCTTTTTTCCCAGTTACCCAGGCGATTCATTCCCTGACTGATACTTACGACGATGTTAACGTCACTGTTGCCATTTAATA
The DNA here is from genome assembly GCA_038090435.1 of Phylloporus scabripes. Taxonomy (NCBI): domain Eukaryota; kingdom Fungi; phylum Basidiomycota; class Agaricomycetes; order Boletales; family Boletaceae; genus Phylloporus; species Phylloporus scabripes. Next base: position 38,990 of record JBBPMS010000075.1, on the reverse strand, counting down.
TACCACAACTGATTGGTAGAACTCTTGCACAGGATACAATACCGACTTTGGAAAAACGACCCTTTGTGGGTTGCCGATTGGGCTTCTATCGGTTCCCTTCCTGCTAGTTGGAAGTATACTTCGTTCTCACAGTACGTTGGGTCGGGCCCGAATCCCGGTGATGCTGATCTCTGGAAAGGTGACTATGATAGTCTGAAGAGGTCTGATTTCTATCAGGACTCACGCACGTAAATCCATCTTGGGTTAACATAGCATGGTATACTGCCACCCGGAGTAAAATGAGCGACACAGGACTGATCTATAAATCCGAAAATCAATTTCTTTGGTACACCTTGTCTTGGTTTAGTGCCGTTCGCGTTAAATCTCTGTGCGTCATCGCACAACAGCCTGTACAATAACGATTTGCGAGTGTTCGAGGTGAGCCAAAGCCGCTCTATGCCCGATTATGTGTGACGAATGGACCAACGAGTGTGAGACTAAGATGTCAACTGGGGTGCTGCTAGTGCGTACGTTTGATGTTATCTAATCGTACAGCTACTCGCTCTGTGATGGCACCACGGCCCACTTTCTCAACATTCCACCATTCCAGTCCACTCGAAACGATCATTTTTCTCGTTCTCCGTGTAGAGACATGTCGCGACTTCCTGCGAACAACAGCTACTACCCCCTCCCCATTGGAGCTTATGGCTCTCCTTCTAGAAGCCCTCCGCCGCTTCGCAACCATTTGTATAAGGCCAGCCGCACAGAATCTGCAGACGACAAGGTATCATCCGTAACTATAGAAGAAGGCGACGTGGACAGAGATACCACCACGAGTGCAAGCTGCGACACTCTCCTCGTCAGACATCCCGATTTATGGTTCCCAGACGGATCTGTAAGGACCTGCTCGACTAAGACGTGTAGAGCCACACTAATTCTGTTCGAGATCGTCATGCGTGCTGAGAACACGCTCTTTCGTGTGCACAAGTCCCTGCTCGCTCGCCACTCTGGTTTCTTCCACGATTTGTTCACATTGCCACAACCTGAGGCAGATGCCAAATCTCTCTCGCACTCTGTGCAAACCCTGGGAGATATAGAGGGTTGCCCTGTACTCCGCCTTCATGATGCACCGGAAGATGTCGCCAATTTACTTACTACGTTGATCGACGGTCCGTGAGTCATCCCGTAGCATTTGGTTCAATCCCTTTGCTTATCGTTCTCGGAGGACCTTCGGTAACAACGACCCTGCCGACTTTCAAGTAGTTTCTGGCGTCCTACGCCTCGCTACAAAGTACGTGGTAGATTCTCTGCGCCAGAAAGCCATCGACCACCTATCTATCGCTTGGCCAACGACGCTTAAAGGCTGGGATTCACGTGAGGATGCTTCACGCTCTTATGAACTCCAAGCGGGCTCAGAGAGCATATATCCATCACCCGTCGTAAGCCCGCCGCCGTCTCTGTGATGCAAACTTTACGCCACATTCACAGGCTGTGATCAATCTCGCACGCGAAGTTAACGCGCCGTCGCTTTTACCTTCTGCTTTCTATGACCTCTCGAGGTACAGCTTCTCTCAGATGTTCGACTATGGCGAATCGTTTGAGGAGGGTGCATGGCATTGTCCCCTGTCTCCTGTAGACATGCAGCGTCTCTCTCTCGGCAAAGAAGCCTCCCAACACGCTATCACGACCCTTATCCAGTCCCTCGGTTCGCATGCGCGCACGATCATGACCGGTCCGCTCAACGCCTTTGCGCACCACCACCACCCGTACGCGCAAGGCTACACGCATCGGACGTGTAAACGCGACTTTTCAGAGCTCGTGACACTCGCGACACAACATTACCTCTTTGACCATGAGCGTGGATGCACGGATCCGCTCTACGTCGCTGAGGAGCTCGGGCAATCATTGTACGATCTCAGTCAACCGCTGGGCGTCGAACGTCTTGGGAATAATCGTCGGAACTTTGAGCAGGCTGAGTGTCAGGCCTGCGCGAGGATGCTGGAGAGCTGGGCAAAGAAGGAGAGGGAGCGGATGTGGAAAATGATTCCTTTGTGGTTTCGTCTTGATGTGTGACAGGCCCCTAAGCTAGGTCGGCTTGCGTCCGATGTGTCCCATCGCTTGAGAGTCAGCTTTGTTTTGCCTATGATTTACATCGCCGGACATTTTTGATACCGTCCTGATTCTCAAGGCTTCACCTTTAGCACAAGATCCCTTTCCATGTAACATATTGATACCTGCAGTATTTATTATTTTTGCTAAGAACACATTGTCCACGAGGCTGACTGCACGTGAAGAGCTTTACAGGTGTAACGTTGGAGATAAGAAAAAAGGATAGGATACAGACCATGAATGCTAAATAATGAAGAGGGACGTGTTGCTTCCTGGAAGAAAATTGTGATGCGCGCTGCGCATCATGTCATTGTCAACCATTCCCTACTGGCACAGGCGCGTCAACGGAAACCCAACACCCGAGGCCGCATAAAGACCAATTCGGAACATCAGAGCACGTATCTGAACAGAGGACTTTGGTCGCCCATGGTACTGAACTCGTTTCTTTGAAGCTCCGTGATCCTGTATTGCCGGCACTCCTCTATCTTCTGCTTGTTGATCCTGTTATAGTCCCACATTGCGAACATCGACAAGAGAATACTGTCGATCGGTCAGCGGAGGCAATGCGATGGGTTACAAGATAAAGACTCACGACATGCACAGACAACCGATCATGGTCGCATGACCAATCTGGAAGTGTGGAGGATCAAAGTAGATAAAGGACGCGCAGATGCTGTGTGGTTGTTAGCTCAAGTCTTGCCTGGACCAGAACGCGATGTGCTTACCCTCCCAAATTTCCCATTCCATTGACCATAGCAATGACAACACTGCGCTTTACCTCTCCTCCTGCGTTGGAGCCGGCCCATACAATGTCAATAGGGATGGCAGGGAAAACACCAGCCGTCGCGAGGATAGCACCGGCATACAGTACCCCAGGACTCTTTTGTGTGCATAGAATGGTATACCCCACCAAGGAAACACATGCCACAGCAATCATGAATGGTCCACGCATTCTGAGCTTGTCGGAATAGATCCCAACAATGACGGTGCTTACACAGCCTACGAAAAAAGGAGGGACGGAGAGTAATTGGGCATCAGCAGCAGAGAAACCAAGCTCATTGACAATAGTAGGAATGAAAAGTGCGAGTGAGTAAACAGGGGTGAGGATGCTAGAGCGTACAGATTAGTGCGGCTGCCTATCACAGAATGGTGTATCTTACATACCTAATGTATATCCCCATTTGAACGTAACTTTTGTAGTCCGTGAGGGCTTGTAGAACGAAATCAAATTCAAAGTGGGTCGCGAGATTCTGGGAGTCGTTCTCTAACAGCCCAACGAGTATGAATCTTTCATCCTGTGTCAAGAACGACGCTGTCTCCGGGTACTGCGGAGTTAATGATGAGCATGTACACATTATTAACTGAAAACGGGTGCGAACATCGGGCATATAGTAAAACGCTGCCAAGGCAGTGATCATTGTAGCTGTGGAATATGAGCTTTATTACTCTGATCTGACAAGTAACCACACTTGCCGAGACCCTCTACACAGAACTAATCGCCTGGGTTAGTTTATTGTACCAGATGGATGTTTTCATATATGCTTACGATCCACTGCCAGCCACGGAGACCGAGAATACTGTCGAAGGATATTTGCTCAGCATTACAAAAGCATTGTTTCCTAAGACCTCCACATACCCGTTCATCTTTTCGACTGAGTAGCTTTGAATGATTGAGTGACACATTGCACATAATTCGAACTAGCACTTACGCGAAAATACCACCACAGGCACCTGCAGTGGTTGCAGAGGAGAAAAATAATGCAACACGCGTCGCTCGACTTGCGCGAGGATACCACAACGAAAGGTAATAGTTCACACCAGGGAACAATCCAGACTCAGCGAGACCAAGGAAAACCCGAGCGCTATATGGAACAGATTATGATGTCAGTGAACTGGGATGCAAAGGATATGAAACCTCTACAAAAGAAGCCCCTGATAGCTATTCACAAGACACATAAGCGTCATGACAAGGCCCCATGCAACCATCATCGCAGGTACTATATTTGCAATATTGGTGAGGAGAGTGCTGCGTGAGAGGGAAGACGGGCGTACTCCATCGAGATGGTCGAAATACCTTCAAAATGATATTTCTGCGCAATGAATATTATACAGATGGAAACGTTGGTGTACCAGCTTACGATGGGACTTCCGCGAGGCTGTACAGGATCTGAGGGAGTGTCGGACAAGGTCAAAGAAACGAGAGGGAAAGTCCGCACGAAGAAAACTGCAGCGGCAGTGTTATACCTGAGTCCGGTGAGGTGCAGGTCTGCTTCCATACCCGCTACTCTGGTGTTACCTAGTGTGGTGTGAGCTCGACGCCCCCGAGGTACAGATGTTGAAGGGTAATACCAATGTTCAAACGATCTCTGGAGGGTAGATCGGTCAGAAACAAAATAGACCAGATGGTCAATGTAACTCACAAAAAGGCAAAAAGATACAACGAAGAAACGATAGGCAAGAGTCTCCAGTCCAGTTTTCGCAGTAGCTTAGCATACTCTACGTGACTGATCTCGATGACGGTGGCGGTAGCGTCGGAACTCTTGGAAAACGTTCGGTGGAAACCCATCTGTAGGTCGTAAATGCAAGGGACAACGAGGGGAAGCGAATAATATGGTCTCGGCGGGCCGCTCCTATGCTTTAATATACCCAGCAAGGACACCATATCCATCAACGGCTGACATGTTTCGCTTCAGTTGGCTCATTCCGGTGCATCGGGATACACAGTATTGATTTTGATGAAACGGTGACCCGTTATCTCCTGGGGAATAAGTTCACACGGAAGACGTAGCAACCATGATTTGGATGGTTGGTACGTCCGAATGCGTGTCGTATCTGCCAAGGCAAATATGCATGCATTATGCTTATCGTAACACGAACTAAAATGATTTCCTGACCGATTGAGGATGTATCCGTTACTCTGGAACCATTTTCTTTTTGCAAAGATGCTCCGAGCATAAACATTGGCTTCTGTATATTGTTTTCATTATAGGCGAGAAGAAAGCCATGATGGAATGTAATCTACAGGCTCAGAGGAGCACTGTCCTCATGGATGTTCTCAAGAACGTCTGTATCTCAATCAGAACACTTGTGGACTGTTTCCGAAAGTAACTCATCTGACTTGCGCCCAAGGTTCCCAAGAACATCTCCTTTTCGTCACGGTGGCAGTCCGTGTGAGTTACATCATCACCGCGTCGTCAACTTCGCAGTAGAGATATCCGACTAGATGCATGAGTGAGCATCAGGGATACCGCGAGGGCAAAAGGGTCGAGAGTGTGCGTTTACTCAGTTGTCGCACCTTGCGTAATTAGTCGGGCGTTGCGTCACAAAGGAGTTATGGTAACACGTACATCAATGCACGGCGGTGTGCGCGCCTGGGAACCCAAAGCCCGCATGCAAAGGAAGGTCGGCTTCACACGTTGCACGGGTAAATGCGAGCGGAACTGATCCCCCCCCTGGTTAGGACTGCGATCGTCACTACTATTCCAGACGGCACGCACAGGTGCATGTCTAAATCGAGGACGTGTTTTCTCCGCTGCATTCGGATGCAAGCGCTTAGTAGATACGTCAATTATGCTTTGGCACTTCAACTAGTAGTGTAAGCAAATGTCGACCCCTGCACGCAGCCATACCTCGTTAATAAACTCGTTTCCTCGTACTTCCTGACCACGACGTTTGCATTGCAACAACGCGGATACCAGTTCCTCCGCCGTTGAAAGGATCCGAAAAATCGCCATATATCCATACCAGGCATCAATGTTTTGCAAAATCGACTCAAAGTTAATCCAGGCTGTCAGCCAGGATACATAAACGGTGTAGTAGGCACGAACAAAGAGGGAAGAGAGTCGTCTCCGTGTTTGAAAGTGACGTTGCATCCAAGTGTATGACAGTTTGATTCCCATGGCGCTCACGATCGACGTTTTATGTGGGGCGGGGCAGAGCGTCCCGTCACGCGTCAGGTTTCATTGGGAACGGTAGGTGTGATGGTAATTACCGCGCGGCAATTACCGACTTGTCGCTTGATCTCTGCTACTCCAGGCCGCCGGGGTTGGTCAGATGACACGATTAATCTGTAGCATAAATGGCGCAGTCCGTGGAGCAGATGAGTCGATCGGCGTAATCAGCGCCAGCAGGTTGGGACTCGCATAGTATGTAACATCATGGAGGAACGGGGAATATATATATAGGAGGGCAACGGACTAGAAGACCATAAGGAAATTGTTCCGAATTCCACGAGTTGTGGACGTGACGCCATGCACAGATACGCCGGTGCAGATCAGTGCGAGTGCAGGAAAGGCATCAGTGAAGTGCTCAAAGGGTGTATCTGAATAAAGGACTATCGTCTCCCATGTTTCTAAACTCATCCCTCTGATCCTGAGTGATTCCATACTGGCGGCAATGCTCTTCTTTCTGCTTGTTGATTCTGTTGCAATCCCACATCGCAAATGCCGACAAGAGAATACTAGGCCATCTAGCGGATCAACCACAAAACAACTGATCTGAGAGTTGGAGACGCACATCAAGCCTAAACAACCCATCATCGTCCCATGGCCAATATGGAATCGTGGGGGCTGAAAGTAAATGAAAGACGAGCAAAATCTGTGTTCCGTCAGATTGTACGCCCAGGGCTATAGTAGATGAAACGGGGCCTTACGCTCCTAGATTTGCAATTCCAACGATCATGGCAATAACTACGCCGCGCTTGACATCTCCTCCCGCATTGGAGCCAGCCCACACAATGTTAACAGGGGTGAGCGGAAACACACCGGCCGTTGCAATAATGGCGCCAGCATACGATATACTGGCTGTCTTTTGGGTATATAGGACGATAAATCCTACCAAGGACACAGACGCCCCAGCAATCATGAATGGTCCACGGACCTTGCAAATGTCGGAATAGACTCCAACAGCGATAGTGGTTATGCACCCTGCAAGGAAAGGAGGAATAGACAGTAATTGTGCGCTAGCAGCAGAGAAACCAAGCTCGTTAATAATGGTAGGAATGAAGAGCGAGAGTGCGTAAAGGGGGATGACAATACTAAAAAGTAGTGCATACAAATATCAGGGACTCCCCTGGAATAGCTTGATTCACGCACCCGAAGAGTATGCCCCCTTGAACATAAGTTTTATAGTCCTTAAATGCCTGCATAACAAACTCGAATTCAAAGTGGGTCGCAAGATTTTGTGAATCATTCTTTAACATCTTGATGATATTACGCCTTTCAGTATCAGATAAGAACCTCGCTGTCTCTGGGTACTAAACATGGTGCAATAAGCATCTATACCAGCGCAACTAAGCATTTCACCCACATCGGGCATAAGAAAAAATGCCACAACACCCAGAACTACCGTGGCTGATGTGATGTGAGCTCCATCATTTCCGCCTTGCAAGGAATTAGGCATACCGAGCCCTTCCAGACAGAACTGCGCAGCCAAGAGTGAGTCTAATGGGTTACATAAAATTTATAAATGATTTTACGATCCACTGCCAACCATGCAGGCCACCGATCCTGCCAGAGGAAAAAAAAAACTCGGCAACTGCATGCTGCTTTTGAAATTTACCACATACCCCTCCATTTTTTCGATAGTATAGCTTCAACAATATGAACGACATATCACACACAATTCTGGAGAATACTTACGCCAGAATCCCACCGCAAGCACCAGCGGCTGTTGCTGCAGAGAAAAACAATGCGATGCGTTTTGCCCGATATCCTCGCGGATACCACAATGAAAGATAATAGTTCACGCCAGGGAACAGTCCAGCTTCTGCGAGGCCGAGGAAAATTCGTGATCTACGTAGAGTGCATAATGTCAGTGACCAGGGTTACGAGGTAACTGAAGTTTTACACTACGAGTCCTTGATATGTATTCACAAGGCACATCAATGTCATAACCAGGCCCCATGCAACCGTATTTATAGGTACTGTGTTGAAGTCAGGAGGAAAATGCTGCACGATAAGCATGATGGTCATACACCATCTCGATGGCCGAACGAGCTTCAGAATGATGTTTCTGTGTGGATGTTCAACGTTGTACAGAACGGGAGGAGGCCGCTGTGACCTACGATGGGATATCTGCGAGAATATACAGAATCTAATAAAATATTATCATTCCGTGTTTCAGAAAATAGGGAAGATATCCGCACGTAGAAAACAGTAGCAGCGATGTTATATCTGAGTCCGACTAAGTGGAGATCAGTGGCCATGCCTCCTACCCTGGCATTGCCTAAAATGTGGTATAAATCTTTGTGACAAGGCTGTCATATAATGCTGACCGATATTCGAACGATCCCTGGAGGGTGTGATTCAGACACCAACCGGGTTGGATGGTCAACGTAACTCACAGAAACACGAATAGGTATAACAGGGTAACTAGCGGCAGAAGATTCCAGTCCAGCTTTCTTAACAACCTAGCTTGCTCTGTGGGCCCGAGGCTGCCGACATCGATATCCTTTTCATGATCGATAGGGGCTATTTCCGCACTACCATCAGATGGCGAAGGCATACTAGATAGTAATGGGGAGGAGGGAAGGAAGAATCTGATGCTTTACAGCCGTTCCTTCTGCATATAGCTGGGGGTCATGCCCCGTGTTGATCCGGTCGAGCTGCATGTGGGAGGCTCTAGTTTCAGCTAGACATACAGCCGATGCATCGGCACGAACCTTGTTTACTTTGGCAGCCTCGAGGTTCATGTCAGGCGATGGCGCCGCCCTATGGTGCAATAAACACGGATAAAAAGAAAAAAAAAAAGTCAGGCGAAAGTTATCATTCTCGCGATGGTACGGTAGTACAGCGCATACAGAACTTACATTTATAGTTTAGATGTGTAATTAGGCAATCGACGTTGTCCTGCGACTGTTAATCTACGGGGCCCTTGAGCACAGTGACTAGATGAAGTCGATACCTGGTCTAGAAAATTGTCAGGATTGCTCAATGCGCGAGTTCTCGGAGTGCCTTTCGAGGACGAGTATCCTTTAAGTAGCCGTCAAGCTCCACCACGTAAACCACCGCGTTTTCGACGAGCTAGAAATGAGGCCGACTGCTGGTAGACCGCGAGTAGCTCACAAAAGGCTTTCAAAGTGACCTGGGAAAATATCAAAGGAGACATTACCTTCTGGCACCTGCGGCCTGAGTCGTGACAGGATGTTCTAGAACGCACCTCCGCTCCCTCGGTGACGACGTGTGGGCAGTTAAGGTTCCAATCTATTGCGAAACTCGAACGGTCATCCATTCTCAACTCAGAACGAATACTAATACGGAAAGTTAGCTAGAACACAGAGACTGAAGTTTTCACAGCATCCACTTTTTGCGCAGAGCTGAGACTCTGAGTCAATCTATGGTAAACATCCAGACTGTACGAGAAGGACGACCACCTCCCTCGAGTCCGTTGTCAAATTGCGACTTGGCAACGTGCCTGAGTTTGTAGGAAACTGAAAATCCAGTGTCCCCGCGCATTTTGGGTCGGTCTCGTAGCCTTTGTCTTGCCCAAGGTTTTGCCGTACAGAATTTTGAGGTGTCGCCGACTGGCCTTCACTTTCAACTAATTGTCTCATCCCACGACGCCAGTCAAATAAATGTAAATAGACAAGTAGCCTTCGTATAGACTCTCGACTGCCCATTATAACCAGACGAATCCGTCAGCTCATATCCCAAACACTCCTTTACCGTCCCTCTCTTTAGGTTTTGGGTGCTTTTACTAAGTCGGTTTCCGAACAAAGTAGGTCAAATCCAACGCCTGTCTTGGTCACTAGAATCCATTCCTCTTGAAGGACACTCCCTTCGCACCCGGATCACTCTGCGAGGTTCAGGGGCCTCTATACCAGGTGAAATATACTTTCTTTCCGGAAGTGGCACGAGGTTGCAGCTGCACTAGCTCTCCGGCGGAGAACGGCCTCATGCGCCACGCATGCTGAGGTCGTTACCGCACCTTCTTGTGCTAACTGCGGACCATTACTTACCACCTTTCACATCTTTCAGTACGCTAATCCAGAAATTTTCTGTTCTATCCGGTGCGCTCACTATGCCATCTTTCTCAACGAGGTTTCTTAAGCCCTGTGTTATTATTGATACTTTCGGTTGCAGTGGTCTAACCTCGGTGATGCATTCCTTGTCTCTCTTCACACTCTGCGTGTGTCTCCTCATTCCTGCAGGTCGTGCCCAGACATGGTAGGTTGTTGTGCTGTGCTCAAACCAATGGTCATGGCATGTGTTTTAGGTGTGGCAAATATTACGACCCGAGCAAAATGCCTCAAGCCGAGGCACCACCTCCTGGGGGAGCGTTCTCCACCCCTTCATCATCTCAAAGCCCTCTCTTGGCTTTGAGATGTGCTCCTGCCATACGGCCCTATCTGGCTGAAGATGCAGGCTCATCTGCGGCCGTTTTAATTGACTCGCCTGTGGTTTTCTCTAGTATTCACGGCGCCGAGGCCATCAGCCTCCCTTCTGGTTCGCTTTCTAATGACGGAAAGCTTAGTGTGACTGTCAGTGCCGATGGAAAACTTCTTGCAAGTGATACTGTTCCCCTGAATGCGACAGCGTATGAGATCTCGTTCAGTCTGGGAGGTCTGACGCCTCAATCTACACCATACAACCTCTCCTGCCAAGCGACGTACACCAACAGTTCGTCCTCCGGCTCGCAATCATTCAGTGCGAGTTCTGCGTTGTATTTCTTGCCCGATCCAACCAATAGTTCTGTTACGAAAATGGACCTCAGAACCGGGGCACTGTTGGCGAAGCCAGCGAATGGACAGGGCAGTTATCAGACTGTGTTCCCGATCGGCTTCTACACCGAGTTTGAATACCTGGCCGCTAACCTTACTTTGATCGATGAGCTAGCAACACAAGGGTGAGTGTTCCCTCCTTCCTCCTTCAGAGTTTTCTCATTTTCCCTTCAAGGTTCACGGTCGTGTGTATCGCATCTCTTATTGTTTTTCCTCGCTTACAAACCTATCAGGTACATCCGATATTTGAATCCACCCCGAGCCAGACGAGCGTTAATGATGTGCTCGGTCGAATGCAACAAAATGGTCTGTACTTCATGTACGACATGCGCTATGATTACCAAGATGCGGCCAACGTCACCGCGCATGTGAACTCGTTCAAGAGCTGGCCCAACCTCCTGCTATGGTATACCGGCGATGAGCCCGATGGGTCGTCTGATCCCCTCAATGCCACGTCCATTGCATACGATCTCATCTACAGCCTCGACGGCTACCATCCTGTCTCACTCGTGCTCAATTGTCAGGACTACTACTTTACGTCGTATGCTGCTGGAGCCGACATCGTCATGCAGGACGTGTACATCATCGGCGCTAACGTGAACACCTCCCTGATGTTCAACACGCCTTGCACCACGACTTATGGCGATTGTGGCTGTGACAATTGTTTGCCTATCCCAGCGGGTCTCAACGATGCTGTTCCCCCAGCCAATGCGTCCTCTCTTCTAGTCCCTGCAAACAGCGGGATTGGCTCCTTCACTGATGTCAGTAATCGCGTGTCAAGTTTCCTGAACCGGATGCAAGTCACCGGATGGGAACGCACGAAGGCGGTGTGGAGCGTCCCCCAGGCATTCGGTGGTGTCGCCGACGAGTAGGTGTCTTTGCAACACGTAGATCATGCGCTCAACCCTGCGTTCCGCAGTCATTACTGGCTGCGTGCACCAACCGGCCAAGAATGGGTTGTGATCACCCTCCTGGGGATTCACCACGGCTCGCTTGGGGCAATCTCGTGGTCGGATCCCACGCCAGTGGATGTCAAAGGAAATGCGTCCGCGCTAGCACTGGCGCTCCCCAGGATCACGCCGTTCCTATTCAGTTCAACGACCGTGCGGAAGAACTATATGGTCGGTGGTGCCGACGTCGCTGTGTGGAGTACTTCGAATGGGACACTGGTTATGGCCACAAACACGTACTACGTTTCGCAATCGGTCAGTTGGACTGATGTGGGTGTCAACGGCGCAGGTGCCACATTTGTGTTCTCGAGTGGAAGCACGACGACACCGACAGGGTTCACGTTGGATGGTGTCGGATCTGCTGCATTCTTGTTGTCTGCCTCTTCGTGAGTGGATGCGCATGATTGACGTGCTCGGAATCAGTGCTGATGCATCCCATGCGCTATGTGTGACGTTCTAGGTCATCAAATACTCCAAATGCATCGAGTGCGAATGGTGCACACAAGACACTTGGGACTGGCCGTAGGATGGTGGTTGTGGGAGCGATGATCGTTTCCTTGTTATTCGTGTCGTGATTGCTGTGGAGCAGCATACCGATCATATCCCTAACATCATTTATTTCCGTAGGAATGTCCTTGTTCGTCCAAATCAGTTCATGCTTGCGTTGATGGATAGTCCAAATGCTTAACGGTATGGTGACATGCACCTTGCCTCTAGCTACAGAGCGAGATCACCCAGTTCATCGCAGACCAGAGCCACATCCAGCCATAACAAGGTTCATATACATGATAATGGGCCTGGCCAGGCACCGCATGATGGCAGCCTGCCCTGTGCACGTTAACATACGAAAAACACTAAGTTGGTCCCTTTGAAAGACGGGCCCTGCGCAAACCAGCGGGGCGAGCAACTAGGATGTGATCAGGTACGCTAGCTAAGTAGCACGCTGTGCCGCCAGTGGGGGGCCAAGTCAGGGTTGCCTGGAGTGGGGCGCCTATAGTGTAACTTATGACGGAGTCGGTTGTAAATATCTGGCGTTTGTCCGGCGTGATCCTACTTGACATATCATGGCTCTTCCAAACAGTCCAATCTTTCCAGTTCAGAGCCCATTGTTGCAACCAGATTTATTTCTCTATACCGATTGGACCATCTCGTTGCACTATGACATTCGCCTGCTGAAAGAGTGGAAATATGCAGGACGTTAGCTGCTCTCGCTCAGACATGCCGTGCCCTCTCAGGACCATCCCTTGACTACCTCTGGAGAGAGTTGAGATCTATCAAGCCTCTCGTTCGATGCTTGTCCTTGATGCGGAGTGACAACAAGAAAATTGCACGTCCCAGTGATTCTTCTGTTGCGCGTTTTTCTCTCATTGTTGTTAGATGCCACTATCCCCAACAGAACAGGCCATCATTCATCGTTACTCGCATCGCATCAGAAGACTTAAAGTCGACTTTTATGAACGGGAAGATTACTGGTTTCTGCGAACCACCAGCTTACACCCCGGTTTGCTCCTGCCCAGCCTCAGGGTACTTTCTTGGTCTCCTTCCATTCCTCATGTATCCCTTGCTGTAACACTTCTCCAGAGGTTACTGAGTCCGTCACTGGTTTCACTGAATCTTGTTCTGAGCGAAGTGGATGATGTACTAATGCAACCATTCCTCGCCAACTTGCATCAGCTCTCCCCAAACCTGCAATCCGTTGACATTTACAACAAAGCCGTTGTGCCTTGGAAAACATCTCAGTTAACTATCAGATCTCTTTCTCGAACCATCTCTTTCCTCCAGGACCTCAAATGTCTCTGCATCAATGTTCCCGTCGACGATGTTGCACTAAGACACATTGTCACGGCTCCCAGGATAAAAAAATTGCATCTCGTTCTCTCTCCTGACCGATCTCATCTACACCAACTGCGTCTTCCATCTGATACCATCCCATTTTCCAATGCCGAGGACTTGTCCATGCGAATATGGGATCTAGATTTCTTGACAGCTCTCCTGCATAGCAAAGCCCAGCATTTTCACTCTTTTCGCTTGGACCTCCACTCCCGACCCACCACACATGCACTATCTATGTTCTTTGATGCTTTGGTGACCCCGCAGTGCATAAATTCCCTCCAGTGCCTTGTTCTCTGCGTGTCCATCGGTGGATCGGATGGACCTACTCACGTTCATCCTTGGGACACTTTTCGTCCTCTTGCCCGTCCACCTCACCTTCATAAGCTGCGCACACTGCCTTGATATTGACGACACCGACCTGATTCCCTTAGCGGGTCGCTGGCCTCTGCTCCAGGAACTGAAGTTGTATGGCTGCCGTGACACTCATGCGCAACATCACCCTTAGTGGACTGCCCCTACTCATAGAGTGTTTCCCTCATCTCCATGATCTTTCCCTCGCAATTGATGTAACAGAGGTACCAAGCAATGAACTACATCCGTCTATGTCCAACCATAAGCTGACATCCATTTGGTTTTCTAACCCGCGGATCCAATCGCCACAACAAGTCGTACAGTTTCTTCATGAACTTCTGCCATCGCTCTATAATATGGAAGTCTCATTCAAAGAACCATCTTTGTATCGTGACCGGGCGCGCTACATACGGGCGTGGGATCGGGTGAATAAAATCCTCACGGAACTGGGTGCATCCATTAACTTTCGCATGCTCGAGCGTCTCGCTAACCATGGTGGATCTGTGTGTGACAGTTGCAAGCAAAGAAGCAAGCAAAGAAGAGACCGGTTAGAGTGCCCCGGAGAGTGCAAACATTCGTATCCTTTCGCTGGTCAACTACGGATGGCTCATTTTTGGTTTGTGCGTGAACAGTTGGAGTCACTATCTGTCTCGTGCACTGTCTGACATCTATGCAATCGTCTCCTGTAAGCTACAACGAGAATATTTTGGAAAACCAGCTTTTCACTTTTTGTCTATAGCATACCTGCATGTAAGACTGAGACCGGCTCCTCTGAGAACATCATTTCTACTCTCCCTTTTCCTGCCCTTCGCACTGTCGACCTGAGGGATGCAGGTTTGAACGTCTCGCAGAGGAACTCCTTGCCTGCGTTGGACTATAGCTTCCCAGCCAAGATCACGTTACGTTTCAAATCGCCATGGTGGACTGGGACAGTCAAGATCAACCGGCGGACAACCGTCCACCCGTCTTGCCGTCCGCACCATCGTCAATCTATCCAGTGGCATCGATTCTGATACTCCATCCAATGTGGTGATCGCCAATTACCCCCGGTCGAGTGAGGCGTGTCGCGTCGAAGCCGCTCTCAATGGGCTCGTTCTTCGCAACCTTGCAGAGGCGCATTGGTCTTGTTCTGGGCTTTCAATTACTCAGTCGTAAACTGGCGTGCTGACTAAATGTAACCAAGCCTCGACCTATCGATCTCACCAAGCTGAGGTTTCGCAAATACCAGTAATTTCGTCGGCGAGTCTATCGCTGAATGAGTGTGGCAGGGTTGAAATCCTTTTATCGTACTACGCACTTCTAACAGGTGATTTTGATGGAGGCAAGAGCCCGTTTTTCCCAACGTCTCAGATGGTCTTTTGTTAGGAGCAGGCTGGATGCGAGTCAGCGGCACAGCACGTTTACCAACCTGATGTGGTATGCCAGGGTCCACTGGCTTATGAACTATGAACAAGGTGATGGCCAGCGACGCCAACGGAGTATCCCGTCAAGGGTTGTCAGAGAGCGGCAGCGTTCCCCGTAGTCCCCGTCTGAGTGTCCAGCGCGGGCGTGAGCCGCGGGCGCGTCGAAGGCATGCTACCCTGGATAGGCCGCGATTCCCGGCATCAGATCGTGCTCCAGACTCTTATTTTCTGATCGAAGAGCGCGAGCTTGACGAGAGCTGCGCGGCGTCGCTGCAGGGGTTACGCTTATTAAACAATACTATCGATGTATCGTGACGTACACTCGATTTGAATCCTCCTGTAGGTGCTTCTGCTGTGCATTGTCAAAAGGAAATCGAAGGGGCGAGTCCACCTCCGAGGGGGCTTGTTTGAGTTCATTGCCAGTCATCTGCGGTGGCGCCTCGATTCAGTCTAAAAAAGCGAACCGGAGTAGGTCCGAGTGGTGTCGACTTGTGCATTCTTGTTCCACTTCCTTTGAAGCCTCGGGGCTGTGCTGATGGCAGAACATAAAAAGGATCGCCTATTGACTTGAAGAGGTCCCATCAGGTGGAGAAGTTGTCTCACATGCCTTGTTTTGTCCATCTCTCGTCCGTTGCCACGCGCCCACGGATGGCTGTGAATGCGAACAGCGTTTCGGGGGGTTTCATTTACCGGTGGTTTAGATATAAAACGACCACCGACGGACGACTCACCGTTTACTGTAACGACCCTGATCCATGTTCAAATTATCCTACATCTTTTTGACTCCAAGGCATATAAAGATGCCAGGGGAGAGACGCGCATCAATGCGCCAGCGATCGCGAGAGTTGTACGTCTCATCGTCCTCGTCGTTGAATACGGCTGACCATGTTCAAGTGCGGGAGGAATACCGTCGCCGTGGCAAAACAACCTCTCAGATATTCGCAAGTCGCTCGAAACATCCGAGCGCGCAGGCCAACGCGCCTGACCATTCACGCACCATCATGATTATGACGCAAAGAAAGAAGTAGAAAGCATGTAGTGGAATTAGGACTCGAGTGTAGCTTTAGCATCCATGACTAGGAATGTATGTCTTCAAACGGTCATCACCTTGGCTTTGGCCTTGCCCTTGTCGCGCAAGACGGGGTGCCCAGCCATCCTCCGCCCCGCCACCTGCACCTGCACCTGCTCCAAATCCTGCGCATCCCGCGCCCTCCGCTGCGCAATCGACTGCAGAATTTTGTCCCTCCGAACATGGCCCGTCAAGCGCCACGTCTTGCTCCCAGCCTGCGACATCCGTATCAGCTCGCGCCTCCGCATCCGCGCGACCAGCTTCAGCGCAAACCGCTCCTCGAGCCACTTTTCACGCGCCGTGCGCTCGCGCGCGTCCATATCCGCCATGTCTTGGGGATAATAAAATGGATCAACGAGCCCGACGACGGCGCGTTTGTACGTCCTGTGCGACCCCACGGGTCTGAGGCCCATCTGGGTGCGCCGGAGGGGCGAGATATAGTTGGCGGTGCGAATGTACGTCGTGCGCACGCCGTAGACGGTCCACAGATATGACCGCACGTCCGTCTTGGTCACCGAGGGTGGGATCCGAAACGTAGCCTCGTAAGGGTTGTACGCGCTCCCCGGAGGCGTGTGGTTCCTGACGAGCTTGAAAACGATGTTGGGGAGGTAGATTTTTTGGCCCGTGATGACGGACGAGGCGTGTTTGGACACGACGCCGCGGATGCGCGTGCGCCGCGCGTTGAGGGCTGCGAGCCACTCGGATGGGGAGGGGGTCTGGCCATCTTTTTCAAGGAGGCCTGTAGCGCGCTGGCGGGTGTAGGTGGCGTGCTCGGTGGGTGTAAGCGGGCTGTCGGGTGGAGGGAGGAGGTGGGGAGGTTTCTTAAGACGGCGCTCGCGGACAGCGAGCGGTGCGGAGGCGGCGCGGGCGAGGGCGGCGTGGGGCGGGAGTGCCGATGCGCTGTAGAGTCGGCGGAGCATGGTCGAAGAAAAGGACAGACTCGTCACGTGTCACGTCACACTCTCCTTTACGATGACGGTGTGCGGTCGACTGTTTCGCGTGTTGCGCTCGTTCTTCGTTTCTTCAGCAGCGATTGTCGGGTTTGCGTTTCTGCTAACGTTTCTCTTCGTTCTTTACCAGCCGACGCACGGACCAGGCGCACTGCAGCGACTAGGCTGGCAGTCATGGGACACGGTGACGCCGGTGGGCAACGATGAGAAGCCCCAGCACAGCTCTGCAGACTGGTGGAATGTCACGGGTTCTGGAGAGGACCCGTCGAGCTATCCGACCGACGAATGGATGCCTCTGTGGCCGCATGACACTGGCCGTGCGTTGCGTGGTCATCCCAAATCCTAGTGCTAATCTCGACGCTAGTGTCCGAGATCGCCATCAACAGGTGCTACGTACCACCAGGCATGGTCGGACGTATGTGTGATCCAGATTCAACCGTCGAAAAGGACGCCATCAAGGGTAAATGGGTCCGTGTTGACCGCGACCTGAACAAGGAATCCGGCGTATGGACTCTGGTGAGACCGTCTGAGGTGTCTCTGCCCGATGCTCATCGTCGTAGAATATATACTATAGGCGAACGAGACGACTCGACATTCCCCTCATCACCGACCTCAAGCTCCTCCCGCTGGGGGAGGTGCCGACGCCCGTCAGCAACTCGTGGATCAAAGTGGACCATTCCATCCGAGACGGTGTCATGCGGGCAGACTCTCTCATTTTGTGGTACAAGGCCGACAAGACGATGCAAGAGATGAGTCCTGAAGAAAAGGACAACATCATCACCGAGATCGATGTCCTCTTTGGTCAAGACCGTCCCTGGTATGGCTTTGAGAGGCTAGCGCCACCAGTCACGCCAGCAGACGACGGCCGCATTGCCAGCGTTTCTGTGAGTTTTCGAAGGGGCGTCAAACGTGGGTTCAAATACTAGACGCTCGGATAGTCATTGATGCCTTGTTAGCCGTTCCCCGTGCACCACCACTTCATTTTTCAAGCGACGGGCGCTTTAAGATTCTTCAGGTTGCCGACCTACATTACTCGGTGAATCGCGGTTCTTGCCGTGATACCTCGCTTGCCCCTTGTGATGATTCAGACAACCTCACTAATTCATTGTTGGGTCACGTCCTCGACCTCGAGAAACCTGATCTCGTCGTCTTTACTGGTGATCAGCTCAATGGCCAAGGCACGTCTTGGGACCCAAAGTCGGTGCTTGCAAAGTTTGCCGTAGAGGTGACCGACCGAAAGATCCCGTGGGCGGCGGTGTTTGGGAACCACGACGAGGAGAATGGGGATGTCAAAGCGGAACAAATGAGGATGATGCAAGCACTTCCGTATTCCCTCGTCGAGCCAGGTCCCGAATCCATCCGCGGCGTTGGCAACTATGTTCTCAAGGTCAAAAGTGCAGATCGGTGCGTGGGATCATGTGTAGTGTGGCTATATGTGCTCATACATTGATAGTTCCATGACTCATTTGCTGACGCTCTACTTTTTGGATTCTGGATCCTACTCGAAAGGATATTTGGATTGGTTTGGCTACTTTTTCCCTACGGAATATGACTGGATCCATACGGTGAGCGATACAATTGTTCATCGTCTATGGATGCTCATGTGTCGTTCCAGAACCAAATCGAGTGGTTTCTGCAGCAATCTGCATCGATCGAACCCATTGAGCGTCCGTTCCGACCAAGCACGCAGGAACGTGATCAGATTGCACCCATGACACGCAGGCTAGCTAAGCCAAACGCCATCATGTTCTTCCACATTCCACTGTATGTTACTCTCCTAAATGATGATGGTTGCTCCTCACGTGTTCTAGACAAGAATCGTATGATACGGCAGACAAGGACAGTCGCACGGGTCTGCCGCTGGACTATGGGCAGCATGGGCTCGAGAACAAGGGATCCGCAAAAAAGAGCGATGGCATGTTTGAAAACGGATTGCTCAAGGCGCTGGAGAGCGAGCATCGTGCTGGGGGCGTCCTTCCCGAAGTCAAGGTCGTCGCAAATGGGCATTGTCACAGTGAGTGGCATCGTGATGGCCGCTGTGTCTGCTGACCGGTGGCAGTTACGGAAAACTGCAGGCGTGTGCAGGATGTCTGGCTATGCTTTGGTGGCGGGGGGTGAGTGCCGGGTGCTTGTTAGATGGTCGTATGACTGATTTCT
>JBBPMS010000075.1:0-19371 GCA_038090435.1 Phylloporus scabripes | reverse complement strand
ATGGCCGCTGTGTCTGCTGACCGGTGGCAGTTACGGAAAACTGCAGGCGTGTGCAGGATGTCTGGCTATGCTTTGGTGGCGGGGGGTGAGTGCCGGGTGCTTGTTAGATGGTCGTATGACTGATTTCTTGCAGGTCGTACTCTGCATATGGCAAGATCGGGTGAGTGCGGCGATTGTCGTCGCTGGCTATGCTCAACTCTCCACAGCTTTGACCGACGATTCCGCGTGTACGACATCTCCGAGTATGGGGAGACGATCACGACTTATAAGCGCACGGAGCACGACGAGGTCTTGGACGAGCTTGTTCTTGCTGGGCGGGGTGCTGCGCCGTACAATTAAAATTTATTATGTACTGTTGAATTTCCCACAGCAGGTGCATTGAAAAGCGTCGTTAAATGAGCCACCAAACTTGAATATGGCCTCCTCACAACAACCGACAGATAATGGACACAAGCCCCGCCGCGACAACCACTCCGTCGCATCCACCCACTCCTCCTCCTCCTCTTCCTCCCGCTCCGGCCGCTCAGCACACGCAAGTATCCTCCCGATCCTCCCCTTGATCACACTCTGATCCACCTTTCAGCCCGCCGTCGAGTCCGCCGTCACGCGGCTCCTCGTAGCCATAAAGCAGCTCCTCGAGTCCCTCACATTGTGGAGCAACCTCCAGCTCACGGAAACCCAGATCAGCGACGTCTACGTCCGCCTGGGCAATGACTTCAACGCAGCGGTGGCTGCGTTTGCCGCCTTTGATATCGAAATGACGTGCGTATCTCCTCACCCCATCCTCGTGTTCAGGTGCCATGTATCTCTAGAGACCTCATCTCCATTCCCGAAGACCTCCGTGACGTGCTCGAAACCTGCCTGGCTGAAGACGCAACTCCCGACAATCTGGCGATTTATCTACCAAAGGTCCGCGCGATCATCACGCGCCTCCTGCAAGGCCTTCGTACAAAACAGTCCTTGTACCGTCGCATCGTGTCCGAGCAGCCTCATGCCTCTCGCCATCGCTCCCACGCACGCACAAACTCCCGCTCATCCAAGTCCGACAAGCCTAGGCAGGACGACGACGTCCGCCAGCGACGCTCGCAGCTCTCGCGCAGCCAGGGCGACGACGACCGTGGAGAGAGAGAGAGCACACACTCCCGGCACGTCTCACGCCCCTCCCATGCCTCTAAGCCCTCCGACTCCCAGCTCCCCCGCATGACCCCGCCCCCCGTCTTCCAGGAGCCAGACGACGACCCGCCCGCGGACAAGACGCTCAACGGCCAGCACCCTCCAGTCCCACAGCATCCCCGGAGCTCCCAATCGGCACCTGCCGAGCCACCAACGACACTGCCCCCACGTACGGGCGACACAGAAGCACCTGTAATTCACCCCCCTGTCCCGCCCAATATCAAGCGCTACTCGCTCGTCGACAAGCCCGTCTCGTCACCCCCGCGCTCGCCGCCGACAGTCGTGATCGAAGAGCCCTCCCCGGGGCAGGACGTGAGCGGGGACCCATCCCCCCCGCGCACGCCCCCGCCCGACACGCCTGCGGTCCAGAGCTCGCTCGCCGCACTCAAGAAGAGCGAGGCCCTCGAGCGGCGCGCGTCCAAGCGCTTCTCGACGTACCATTTCAGCAAGATGACGGGCGCCAAGGAGCGCACCGTCACATCGCCAAACCGCCGGTCGATGGCCGCCTCGTCGACACTTACACCGGGAGATCTCGCGGTGCTGACGGAGGTGGACGAGCCCGAGGCGAAGCGCGAGAAGCGCGTGCCAAGAACACCCTCGCCTGCGGAGGCGCCGCCTGTACCACCCTTGCCACCCTCAGTGGTGGAGAATGCGCGCCCGGTGGCACGGACCCCGACCCTGCTGGGCAAGGTGGCAGAGGAGGGTGAGCCTGAGCCCGAGGCTACGAGCGCGTTTTCGGTCTTCCTCCAGGTTGGGCGCGAGGTAAAAAAGGTGGTGCTGGAGCCTGGCCTGACTTTTGCCTCGTTGCGGGTGCTCTTTGTCGACAAGTTTTCGTATAACCCTGGGATGGAGAACTTTCCGGCGATCTATATCCGTGATCCGTCGAGCGGAGTGCAGTATGAGCTCGAGGACATTGACGAAGTCAAGGACAGGTGTTTGCTCTCGCTCAACATTGAACGTACGTCCCCGTTTCAGCGCTGGGTGATGCTGACTGAGATCGTGGTACAGCGCTGGACCAGATCAAGCAACATATTGACGCGCAGATGGCGACATTGTCAAATGACCTCAAGGAGCTCAAGAGTACCATGGCAAACAAGCCATTGCATCCGCCCATCTTTGCGCACGAGTTTGCCGAGAGCACGCCCGTAGCGGATCGGCCGACGGACAAGCAGTTTGCACACGTGGCCCACAGGCTGTCGCGCATCGTCGGCGATGCGAATCAGTCAAATCCATTTATCCTCCCGCAGGCGACGGGCCAGTCGTTGCAGCTCCAGCCGCAAGCAACGGGCGCGTCTGTCATGTCCGAGTATTCGAGTCGCGTCGTGGACGATCTCAAGACGCAGTTTGACGAGGTACAAAACCTGCGGCGGGATCTGGGCATTTTGCGGCAGCTCTACACCGAGTTCCGGACGTCGACTAAGGCGTCGCTGGGTGCGCTACGCACGCAGACGCACGCAGTCAAGCAGCTTGCTGGTAAAGTCGGGGGTGCGCGTGCGTTTGTGGATACGGGCAAGGCCAAGCTAGATACGCGCAGCCAGAATGTGTTGACGCGGATTGAGGAGCTGCAGGATACGGTCGAGGCGCTCAAGGATGATGTGATCAAGCGGCATGTGACGCCCAAGCCACAGGTGTTCAAGACAATCAAGGAGGAGGTGTCTGCGACGGCGGCGGAGTTGACGAGTCTCAAGGAACACATGGATACGATCAAGCCGATGTGGAAGAAGACATGGGAGGAGGAGCTGCAGAACATTGTGGAGGAGCAGGGGTTTTTGGGACACCAAGAGGAGCTATTGGCGGATTTATTGGAGGACCACAAGGCGCTGACGGACGTGGTGGGGCACGTGCAAAAAGTGATTTCGCTGCGTGCGGCAGCTGGGAGTGGACGTGGGAGTGGGCGGGGGCGGGCTTTCAACCCGCCGCCTGCTGAGGAGGGGCATGGACTGAGCACGGTGATGATGGAGATTCGGGGTGCTGCGGTGGATCCAGAGAAGCGGATGAAGGCGATTGCGGCGAATCAGAAGCACCGAGAAAAGGAGCTGGCGAGTCGGTCGGACGCGTTTCAGAACGAGCTGACTGGGTTCGTGAATGGTAAGAAGCTCAAGATGACGGGTGGGGCTGAGGAGGTGGAGAGGGTGAGGCAAAAGCGGAATGATTTGGCACTCAAGGCCATGTTCAATCATGAGCGGCCGGTGTCGCCGACGGTCTAGTTGGTGGTGTATATCTTTGGGACGGTTGTTCTCTTTTTTCTACGTTCTGTATTGTGTGTTTTGTTGTCATGTTTCATCGTCGCTCTACATATGATGAAACAGCGTACAGTGTCTTGGTGACATGTACACTCCTCGTAACCTATACGCCTCGGGACAATCACGAGGAGTATCGGTCGCGAGGGAGTAGTGCCAGGGATATTATTTACCGGGACAAGCTCAGTTTCTGTTTTCGTCGTGTGGGTCCATTTGGCAGAGAACTGCCTGTTCCTACCAAGGACTTGCGCAAAGTAGGTTCGATTGCTCACCAACAACGGTCAAAGGGTCCGTCCAACTAAAAAGATGCTACCTCGATGCACAGTCAAGAGATTGACAACGTGTGGGGGATGTACATGTTGTTACAGCCACTCGAAGAGTTCGTAGACGTGGCTCACTCGGTCGCTTTCTGATTCATGGACCATGGCCAAAAATCCGCACTGTAAACGTCCACAACTGTGATGGAACACCACACACGTACCAGATTTGACTTGGAAGCGGTGTCAATCCAGTCATCTCCTCTGGACGCATCTTTTCAATGTCCAAGAGCTCCTTGACAGTAGGATCTGCCCAGAGTTTAATCGTGTCCCACGGCACGCATGAAAGATCAACCCTGGGTCTTCTGGATCTGGCCTGTCAACGAGATCAAGGCTGTCTTGGCCGCTACGGCCGCCCGAGCGGAGAAGCCGATTAGAGGCGTTCTTCCAGCCCAGGCTCGAATTGACGCTAATCTCGTGGAACAGGTATCCATTTGGACCGGGATGCGCCAGGACGTCCGCCTGTTCTGGAGGGACCAGTGTACAGATCAAGGCAGCTTCTACCTGAATGAGTGGTACGAGCGCATCTTGAGTTTGAGGAGTTCCGGGAGAAGTATAGGATATTCCTTTGGGGCTATGTCAGTCGGTGAGGGGGGCCTGAAGGAGGAGATGGAGGATGTGGACGCGCGCCCGCGATGGGTGGATGGAGGCGGTTGTACGTCGTTCGAGGTGGCATGGGCTCTTGATATGACGTCGAGAATGGTATGGATCGACTGCGTTGAGCTGGATGACGACACGCCACGAGGCTTTCTCCCCGCGGAAAGCCCGAGAAAGAGTTAATAAGTGGTGTGCGATTTTCAATTCACTACCAACCCTTGGTAGATGCATGAGCTGGAAATCTAGATGGCAACGATTAGCCATAGCGAACGGTGGGTTAGTCGCCGGTCACCAACCAGACTGTCTGCAGCAGCAGTAACCCGACTCCACCGTCAGCTTGGCATCGTTTTCGGAGAGCTGACGGTCCTCTCGTCTCCACCGTTGCGATTGTCGTCACAGGAGTTGCTGACAAAGTGCCAGATGTCTCTAGACCTAGGAATGGGAGCAGGAGTGGGGTTGGAGAACACACGACGACGACGACCACAGTCTACGCTGTCGGCGCCCTTGTGAAAGGTAATGCGAACTTGTTCTACATCGGAACGAGGTGCAGGATGGTTTGCGATCAGGGCTAGCGCATACATCTTGCAGTCACTAGTCATGTTGTCTTCTGTCTCCTTCGGTCATGGCCTTTGGCTTCACATCGTTCCGAGGTTCGTCGTTTTCCTATCCCCAAATCTCGGTGCGTCCTTTCAAAACACTTGGGCTTAATTACAGGGGAGCCAGGCAATCTCTACCTAAATTTTAACTAGCGGTGCGAGGACGCCTGTCAATGAAGAACAGTATGGCACTGCGGTCATCTGGGTCATGATAAAGGAGAAAAGTTTGGGCCTGATCGCACAAGAGTCCCTATTCGTTGTACATGGGGGACTGGTGCCTCAGTTCGATCGATACTTCCCTCGGTCTGCCAGGTGTACTTCCGCGACAAAGAACAGTTTATTTGAGAAAGAAGGGCATGTGTCTTGCAGTGTTTCGCAAATAGCCCCTCGTGTCGTTTGATGTGGGCGTAGTCAAGCGCCACACTTTAGGCAACCGAATTGAATGTGCCGGGACCAACAGCCAGGAAGTCCATGTATTCGGGGAACAGATTATAAAATTGGTTTGCTATTCTCATCACACCACTGCCAGCCCTGTTATAAAGACCAGTGTGAGGAACCAGTGATGATTAGCCATTTGTTTGCTCGTGAGTACGTTGCTCATCCCGTGTTTCCCCCGATCAAGCTTAAGCGGACTCAATCTAGGTGCATTTCCAAGGTAGATGACCCTGGACATACAGACTTGACTGGGGCGCAAACGCACTTACAGGTTTCTAGATCCTTACTGAAGTGTCACCTGCTTCATTTGAAAGACTTGCTGCGTAAAGGGCCTTGCAATGGTGATGCTGAATCCTGATTGAAAGATCATTGAATTTCCACTTAGGGATCTGTGAAAGGTGGAATTTCGCTCCAGTATGAGGCACACTTGTTACATCAGCAAACTTACACTGTGCTTAATCTGTCTTTATTTGTCTTATTCAACTTGTCAAATTACATATCATATACAATGCTACTATACATTGTTCTATAACATTGAAAACCTTGAGTAGACTGCATTTGGACACAAAGAGTGCCTGAAATCAGGTTGTTAAATGAGCTTTGAGATGTTGTAGTTGTCAGCTAAGCAAAATAAGACATGTAAAGCCAGTTTAAGCACTGTGTGAATTTACTGATGTATCACAATGCTCTATCCTCAATATTCATATGTTGGTACTGCCAGCCTGTTCAATACAGTCCCAGTTGTCGAAACTTCTTTTGCAGGTCTTACTTGATTGTGAAGGTTGAATATTCAAGGAGTAGTGTCTATAATCATCCTCAGCTACTTACTGAATGTGAACTCACACTCACCCTGCAAAGAGGTCAGTTGAGCTTCCTCCAGGCTGTGTGTTTTCCTCATATCCTCAGATGTGACGAATTTCATGTTGTCCATAAACATGTTCCATGTGGAAATTGACATCTTGTGGGTGGGTCTTACAAGATAATTACTTTATTAGCTCTCTTGGCTATCCTAAAGAGGTGGGTGCTTGTATTTTCAACAGTTATCACACTCTAGCAGAAGGGATGATGTGCTCATTATATCAGTGGAGTGGAATGCATGTCAATTTACCCAACTCATCCTAAGTATACCATAATTGAGTATACCATAATTGGGTCATTGTAGTACAGTAAGCATATGCTTGATTCACACAAATCATAGGACACCTATTTCGTTCTATCATTGAAAAGTTCAAGAGAACACAGTGCACAAAGCTTGCATTCAAAAGCATGAGATATAGTACAAAATCAAATATGGCAGGCAAAGGGATATGACTTTACAAGAACCACAGGTCAATTTGTGGAGAATACAAATACATTCCTATAGGCATAGCATAGGAAGTGATCAAAATGGACATTAGGATTTAGGCACACAAGATCAGATTGAAAGGTACCTAAGAAAGACAATATCAATGTGTGCCTCCATAAGAAAGAAAAATGTACATTGCTCACATTGCTCAAATTTCAATATGAACAAACACAATCTGCTTCTCCAATGACACATCATCAGCCGTCTTGACTGCAGCACTATTCAATGCCATGGCTGCATGCTTGAGAAACTAATCTTTGGCTGTTTGAACATCTCCTAGTAAAACCATGTCACAAACTGATGGGCAACCACATTATCCACCCTCCACAGTGTTTTAATCACCCCATTGAACCCTGCAAACTACATTCCAGTCACAAGATGGAGCACCTTGTCTGGTGTCAACACATTCCTGACAGCCATATGATATGCAGATAGGAACACAAACTTTGAATTTGTATAGCACTCTGGATGATGTGCATAAGTGTAAGTGTCCTGTTGTCCATCACGAACCAGAGTCGAATGGCCTTGACACATGCTGTGTGCTGTGGCAGGCAATGTGGACCCAACAGTGGTCTTGGAATGCCTGTACAGCCCCTTCTATAGTGGCCACCTCACTTGTGATGGCCTCAAATTTGAGGTTGGGGGGCATGCCTGTCTTGCTACAGATCCTCTGGTGACATCACAGGCCCTTTGCTGTGCATGAATGTGCTCACATGTATGAATGAGACCTAAAAGAGAAGATGCATATGAAGACACATAGAGATCCATGAAGCTTTTCTGCCCTCCAAGGTATGGATCAGCCACATATGTATAGTGAGAGAGTTGTGAATTTCTATGTGGGGCACCATCAGATATACAAACCTAGAGGCAATTGAATGTTATTCTGCAGGATGAAGGTGTGTTCAACAACAGAGGACCACAAGTTGTGCAACATCTCCTTCACCTAGGACTCTATGTGTTTTTCAAATGCATGCATGTTCTGTGTAAGCTCAGATAATTGTGAACATAACAACTCAGCATCGAAGAGTAAACTAGGAAAAGATACATGGACAGGTGCATGACAATGAAGGACAATTGAAGCATCATGGGTGTACTGGCATGTATTCATAATAATGATAGGTCTGAATTCCACAGCTTGTTGAAGGTTGTTGAAATGGGAAGGCAAGAGAAATCATGTGAACCTATCCAGAGTGCGAATCTTGTCTACTACTGACTGCCATTCCCACTGTGCCCACTAGTATGGATCTGCACCTTTGCCTCCACTGCCTTGAGCATAGCTGTATTGGCAAACATGTCCTAGAAGACACAGGACAAAAGAGGTACAAGGGAGAGTGAGCTATTCATCATAATGGTAATGGGATTCATTATTGTGATATTGAACAAAGGATCACTATTCCACAGATGTGAAGACAACACATGCAAGAAAGCATTCATAAGCAAACATAGTATGTATCTAGTAGCTGAAGTCCACTAGGACACAATTGGACCTTCATATTGCAGTGGCTGACAAGGGTCTGTTTCTAGCATTGAAAGGGATCAACATGATGAACATGTTGCTAAGGTTCCATTTTGCATAACCAGTGACAATGAAGGTTTTGAAGGAAAGTTGGCTATATCACAACATATGCCTGATTAGGGAAGAGGAGATAGGAAGGAAATGGAAGGAGATGAAAAGATGTTTCATAGAAGAAAAAAAATGGGAATTGTTCAATGCAGTGGTGATGCTTGCAAGGGAACACACAACATGATAGATACTACAGAACAAATGGGTGTCCACTCAAGGATTTGTCAAGACTTCAAAGGCATGAGGAGAGAGCTTGAACACCCTAGCAGAGGACATGCTGATTGGTGCTGGAGAGGAAGATAAGGTTGGACAAGAGCTAGTGCTGGCATAATAGCATGACAACATTTGAGCACAGGTAGCATTATGTGGTATGATAAGGCATTCCATGAATAAAATAACTGCATATATGACACCTTACATGTATGAGGTGAATCAGCATGCATGAAGTACCTGAACAAGATTGTATTTTATTGAGATAAACTACCACATATATGACATAACGTACACCTACAGTAAATTGATAAATCCACTGCATACATGCCATGGTGTGCATATACAGCAGATGGTTGGACTGATTTTGTGTTTTATTGACACAAACCACCATGTGTATGACATGATGTGCACATGCAGCAGACAGTTGGACTGATTTTGTGTTTCATTGACACAAACTACTATGTACATGACATGGTGTGTATATGTGGCAGACAGTTGGAATTATTTGGAGTATATGTATATATATGTATCTTAGACCCACTGTTTATTGCAAACTGGATAATGATAATGTTCAGGTTCTTTGTCAACAGACCACAATACATTAAGGTCCATCCTTTCATTCTAGCCTTCTGAAGTTACACTGCTTTTCATGTCCTTCCATTTTCTATAAAGCTTGATTGCCTCATTCCTATTGCCAAACATTCTGTGTGCCCTCATGCATAATTGGTTATGTCATTGTCCACACAAATGATTTGTCAACAACAAGCTCCTTGAAGCACTTGCTCACTTGGTGGATGTTCAACTTCTTGACCACTCTTTGCAGGCATGTGAAATGCATCCATATGTATGTCACATTGGTTGCAATAGCACTGTTCAAAGATGTCATAGTATTGTTGGTCAGGATATCCATCACATACACTGATTGCTATCCTGTGATTGCCAATGGTAAATACTCCCATACCCATGGTGAGTGTAAAGGACACTTGCACCAGGCTTTTCACAACAAGCCCCTCTCATCCTTTTAGCTTCATCCTAACCTTTAGAGACTATCATAAGAAGTATCCCACAGAAAAATATGAGATGTCCTTTGTGACACTGTGGGTGACACTGTATTCATTGATCTTAGTCACCTTGACTATATCTGTCTGCCCCATGGTGCTATATCAGTTGTGTTTGTCCCACATCATAGTATGTTGCATGGCTCACTTGCCATGCTCAGGTAATCCACATAGTCACATTGGTTGCTATCAACAAGCTCCATTGCCTTCATTCTCTGGGCAACTCTAGATGCCTTGTTTAGACTCTGGTGCTTTCATATCATATATAGCATGGTGTTGCTCACCAAGGCAGATATGGTTTCACATCCTTGTACAATAGAACCAGTACACATATAGCCATATCTTTGGCTGTCACACAAGTTTGCAGTAAGTTCTTGACATTGATTTGTGACAAAAGAAACATTCTGACCTTGTCTGTGTTCTATTTTTCATCTCCAACACAAATTCTCTCAATTGTACCATATCAGTAGTCCATGGGAGACAGATTATGCTTGTGACACTTTCTAATGATCAAGTTATTGTGGATCTTTACACTGTGAGCAAGTTAGCTCATCTAGATATGTCAAGTGTCAGATAGATCACTCACATGTCCCCAACATTGAATTCAAATAGCATATGATCATTATCTATGTTGGACTCCTCAGATCAGCTGCCAAATAAGACTTTGAAAGACTTCTGTGTCATGGTCTGGATTGCTTGTGTCATGTATTGATGTATGCACCACTCACACACACATATCTTGGATAATTCTCAATATCTCATGGTGTGTTCTTCCTATGATCAATGACTTTGTCAACAGTGAGTGGAGCAGAGAGCATAGAGGTCCTATGGTAATCAGATAATGATAAATTTGGAGAAGAGCTGGATGTCTGCGTCACTGGTAGTCTGGATAAGAGTGGGACAATAGGATGGTGTTTCAATGTATGCAGATTATGATGTTTTATTTTGCAATGGCTGCCATAATGCATCAAATACAAATCTGAATGCAGTAAATAAAAAGTGCATTTATGGTAATATGAAGTAGGACAGATGGACATCAATGTCATGTATTCAGCTAATGTTGATGGAAAATTTGCCATGTAGACTACATGTGGTGTGTATGTAGCAGAGGTACAGCAATGTGTTTGATAAACCTTGATGGCAAATTTACTGCATAGATGACAGGGAGCATGCAGTCTATATGGTAAAATTGCCATCAAGATCAACCAGACTCAGATATGCCATATATGTAGTATACATAGTAAATTGGTCATCAGGACATTTACACATATTATCTAAGATTGTCTTGCTGGAAGATGGTTTGAGGAGGATTGAGACCATAATACTCCAGGGTATTGAGGAGTTCATCCTTCAAAATTTGAAAGTAAAGATCCTCATCCATCCTACCATCAATTTTAGCAGCATAGCCAGTTTCCTGCCAAGTCATGCAATCCCATACCATCACAGAACCACCTCCAAACTTTTCAGCAAGACAATGACCCCAAGCATACTTGCAAGAAGGTGAAAAAGTGGCTAGAAGAGCAGGAATTTGATACTATGGGATGGCCTGCACAGTCTCCTGACCTAAATCCCATTGAGCATCTTTGGGATTACCTCAAAAGGAGATTGACAGAGTATGAACATCCTCCTAAAGGGATTTTGGAATTGTGGAAAAGAATTCAGGTGGTTTGGAAAGAGATACCAGTTGAGGAGTGTCAGAAGTTGATTGAAAGCATGCCTAGAAGGATTAAGGCTGTCCTCAAGGCCAAAGGAGGTTATACCAAGTACTAGTAGTACCTAATGCCTTTTTCAATTCAAAAGTGAAAAAACCCTTTCAATGACATTGCTGTTTTAAAACAATCATATCTCCACCAATACTGGGTCACATCACATGACTAAGGGACCGATTTGTAGCCAAGGGTTTGTACTCTGTTTGGTGTCCCTATAGCTAAGTGAAATTCCCAGGGGTGTTTGCGGTGCACTTCATGCACTACATCAGGGTTAAACATTGAAAGGGTTTTTGGAGTCACTGTAGTTGTCTATTGAATGCTTTCACCATTCAGTTTTAATTTTATTTGATCATCTAATCATGATTGATTGATTGATTCAGATCATTCTTTTGTCCTATTATAAAAAAGAAGGCCAAATTTTATTTTTGAATTTGTTACTATGAATAGATGAATATGATATCATATATTTCAGAAAAAACCTTTGCATATGTACTGAAATGTTGGTTGAAAGTGTGATTTTGTTGCTTGATTTTCTTCTTAATCTGGGATAAAATTCTAAAAAAATCACTCTGGCTTGTATGTATAAAAATTAGACAAAGGGTAGAAGGATGGGGGTGAGTATAGGAATGGCCTTGATAGATGTTTGTAGTTAGGTTTTGATTGTGGCTAAATCATTGTTAGGTCTATCTTTGATTTTGGTTGAGAAATACAAGTCTAGTCAAATGTCTTGGTCAGAAGTCTAGTAAAATATAGGATTGGCTTTGGTTTATGTCTGACATGATTTGGTTGGCATTCTCATGGATTAGCATAGGGAAAATCCTAGGCAAAAGTATAGTCAATTTGTCAAAAATTGACTTGGAATATGTATTAAAAAGTATAGGATTATGGTGGCTTTGAGTGAATGCTTGTAGTGACCCAATGTCACCATAGCCACCCATAGCATAGCCACAATAATATACATTTGGCTTGCTCTTCCTATTAAGATCCTACCATTATAATGGTTGTTATTCAATAACCATAGGTGGCCATGGGTGGCTATGGCATGGATGATGCTTGTAATAACCCAAGATTACCATAGCTGCTCATAGCATGGTCACAAATAGTTGCAGATGGTTATATTTGATATATTATTTATAACATATCAATAGTCATTGGTTATGTGATTTATGGTTATTTTTGTGTATTAATGCAATAACTAGTTTTTTTTATGTATATGGTGACAAACATTACCTAGGGCCATCTTATATATCCTTTATTTTTGAGTAAGTGACTGAAATCACCATCTGAGAATCCTATCCATGAATTATGAATGGCTATGATTGTCCTATGTCATCATGACTATTACACATGCCATATCCATCCATGGTCACCCATAGCCATTGATTTCTAGAGGGAGATGGAATCATGCCTATGGCTTCCTTGGTAGAATGTTAGTATTCCAAGACTTTGGAACTTTTAGAAACAAACCTATGGAATTGAAATACTTCTAGTGCCTGGAATTGGCCAGAACTATAAAAGAAAATAGGAAATTACTCCAGGAAGATGATATTGGAGTTCTTGACAGAAAACACTCAACACAAGACCCACTACTAGTGATAATTAGAGAAATCAAATCATAGCTCAGATGAGAACTCTGAAAGATTTTTCATCTTAGATGGGTCATCTTATCTTATTTTCATTGTATTTGTATTGTATATAACACAGGTGGTAACTTTACAGTAATCAAAAAATATTAAATATAAGGTAGGAGTGATAACCATGATGGGAAACAAAAATTGAGACTGTCAGTTTTCATAAGGCATACAAATAAAATAGGAATTTGATAACAAAGACACTTATCTAAGTTAATTATCATTTCAACTCCAACAGACCTATTGAATCCAAACAAAAACCAAACTACCATCATGGATACATCTGCAAAAATCAATCCAAATATAAAAAACATGGTTTATTTGGATGTGGCAAGAGGATCATCAAACACAGCAGCTAAGAGGTCATCCAGGAGAAATATGAAGAAACCTCACCTCAAAATGGAACAATTCTATGCAAGAAAAAAAGGTTAAAAAATGCATGTGGATAGAAACAGATAAGTTCCCTTGACATACCTGCTAGCATCCAATGGTAGAATAGCAGGATTCACTAGAACTATCCATGTTCAAAAAGAGACCAAGTAGCAACCTATAAATGAAGAAATGGGCATTTTGGACAAGAAAAGAAAGACATTTGATACAAGAGACTTTATACATGATAGAAAGGAAAATGAAGGAAAAATAAGAATTCAGGTCAAAGGCGAGTCATCAATGCTTATGTTTCACTATGTTGTTGAAATAGAATTCAGGTTTTCCAAATCTTTCCAATATAGAAACTGGATGCAATATGGCTTAATCACAGGAGAGCACTGACTTCAAGAAGCTCATTTCCAACTTGTGTAAGAGTGTTGCTAACATTGAAAAAACTATAGCTATATTAGAAGAGAAGAGAAGGAAGCTACTGTCCCAAATCTCTGATCTATAGGCACATATACCTTAGTCTTGATCCAAAGGACCATATGTACAGTGGCTCAAATAAGTGTCCCAATGTTGTGGTATTTTGAAAAGACTTGACATTTGCAAAAGAACTAAAATGTATCAGCTCTAACCCTTGCAGGGTCATAAATAGCCCTGTCCCCTGCCCTGAAGATGAGCCCTTAGTCATATGATTTGATTGCCATGTGATTGAGATATAACCATTTCAAAATGATATGTCATTGGGACACTTATTTGAGCAATATCTCCACTCTACAATTTTAGTACTCTGTATGCCCTCCATTTGCCTTTATCACTGCCTCTAGTCTTCTAGGCATGCTTTCTATCAATCTTTGACATTCCTCAACCTCTATCTTGCCCCATTCCATATCAATCCTTTCCCAAAGCTCCCAAACCTCTCTTGGTGGTGTAGTATGGCTGTTGAGCTTCTTTTTAAGGATTTGCCAGAGATGTTCAATAGGATTAAGGTCTGGAGATTGTGCTGGCCAATCAAGAACCTTGATACCTTGAGATTCTAGCCACTCCTGGGCTCTTTTAGAGGTGTGTTTGGGATCATTATCTTGTTGAAAAATAATGCTCTCCTTAGAAATTCTAGAATATTCCATGGTAGGAAGCAGATTATCCTCCAAAATGGAGACATACTGCTCAGCATTCATCCTCCCTTTCACCTCTGCAAGAATTCCCACTCTATTCCAGCCCATGCATTTCCAAACCATCAAGGAACCTTCTCCAAACTTTATTGTTTCCTGTACCTTCTTGTCTTGCAAAGGTTTTTCTGCCACTTTCCACATATACTTCCTTCCATCTGACCCAATCCTGTTAATCTTGGTCTCATCTGACCAAATTACCCTAGTCTAGTCCTCCACAGTCCAGTGTTGGTGCTTGAGAGCAAAGACCAACCTATGTTTTCTATGCCTAACAGATAGGAGTGGTTTTTTTTCTTGACTACAGCCTTTAAAAATGTAGACTTTAGCACATTGCAAACAGTTTGAGAAGAGACAGGAGAGGAGAGGGCAGAATTGATGAGATGGATTGCCTAGACAGCATTTTCAACCTTGCCAGAGGTAATACTAGAGACAATTCTTCTTTTGTCAGCAGAAGAAAGCTTGGAAGAAGGGCCTAATTTGATGTTTTCCTTGCTTGGACAAATCTCTTTGATAACCCTAGCCACAGTAGACTTCCCTAGACCAGTCTGGGAGGATATCTTCCTAGCAGAAAGACCAGATTCAGAAAGAAAAAAGATATTGACTCTAGCAGAGATAGAAATGGGCTTCATGGTAAAGTAGGATTAACTGGATAGAATCTCTGCCCTTTATAGTGCTCAGGGTTATGTAAGTTACATAATGAGACAGGGTTGAAGCACAGCATCCATTAGAACATTATGTTATTTGTCAAATAAGTGTCCCAATGACATGTTATTTTGAAATGGTCATATCTCAATCCTATGGCAACCAAATCACATGGCTAAGGGCTCATCTTCAGGGCAGGGGATAGGGCTATTTATGACCCTGCAAGGGTTAGAGCTGATACATTTTAGTTCTTTTGCAAATGTCAAGTCTTTCCAAAATGCCACAACATTGGAACACTTATTTGAGCCACTGTAAATTATCCCTCATTTTATCTTCTTTTTTATTTCTTTTTTTATGATCTCCAGATGATTTCATTTGATGAGCAGGTAAAGGTCAATGAAAATATCATGTCAAAAATTTCCTTGGTCTACTAGAGGTCAAAACTTGGATATATATATATATTTAATACTACAGAGCTTTCCAACCTACCCTGATATGAGAGGATTGTGAAGTTAATTACTTCTAATAAGGTAATCAAGTTGTCAAACATCATCAATACAGAGAATGGAATTAAACTGTATTTTTATAAATTTATTCCTATCAAAATTGGTATATCATATGCTTCCTCCTCCTCAAGACTTCAGTTTCCATCCTATCAGACTCTTTTGGTTGGATGTGATAGGAATACCAGAAAGTGAAATGTGATAGGAGTAAATTTAACATCCAATACAGGAGAGACAGATGATGGATAAATATGCATTATAGAAAAGTAGATAACACTTATATAGAAAGGGAATGCTTCTAGTATTGAAAAGACTGACATAAGAAACTAAAATATATTTCATGCAACCATTAATATGGTATGACAACAATATATTTCATAGGTTGAAGGAATTATGATTCCCCACAGATCATTAGATATGAAAACAAAGTATTTGATCTATGTATACTTTTTTGTATGTTCAAGAAATAGTCATCATTATAGCATATGATCCTAATGCTAATAAATTAACAAATTAGGTAGAATTTAGCCAAAAGATTTGAAAGAGTCATGTTACTGTTACTGCAGTTCATGTTTTTCATTTTACATGGAGAAAAATTGGAAGCTTCTTAAAATAGGAGAATTATTTTACTCCTCAATAGTTAAGAGAAAATGATTGAATATGACTAAATTAGCATATTTCATCTCTATTAATATTGAGTAATGTCCTATGAGGTTCCTAAAACTCCTGTGTGGGCTTCTATTTAAATCTTATTTTTCAGCTCTGCTCTGGTAACCAAACAACCACATGAAATATCATCTTATAAACAAATAGTCTATCTCAAACATCCAATAGACTTCTATAATAAGAAATATTAATATTTAAAGAAATAGCATACAATTTTACAAGCTTTGCTACATGTTCAATCACTTCCAAAACCTTATTTTGCTTGGGATGTATATTGACTTCCAAGATTATTTAGTATTGTTATGAAATATTATCATAATTTCTGAAAAAGCCTGCTTGTCTTCTTCCATTCCTCAAAACACTCCTCATTTACAAAAGTACTATGTTCTCCAAAGTAATCTCTTTAGCTATCCAAATGCTATCTCTTTCAAAAAAATGCTTGAATAATCAAGTCTTCAGAAACACTGACCAATGAAATCTTTGAAAGCCAGAGTTGGATCACTGCAAGGACTTGAAAGAGATACTTTATTTTTGCCTTTCTTCTCTTTTCAATCCAGCAAAAACCTTCAAAAGCATGAAATCTCTTTCTTGATAAGCATGTTTTGATATTTACTGGTTATCACATACTTTGTGGTTCAGAGGTCATGATCAGTCTATTGATGTCAATGCATAGAAATGCAATGGATGCTAAAACTATGGAAAACTGATATCATGTGAAGAAACTACCTGCAATTTAGCTTTTTGTGTGGACATAATAATTAGTGGGGTTTTGCTAGAAGGTTGTCTCTCGTTGCAAGAGATGAACTGTCTTAGAGAGGAGAGTTTCATCTGTCCAAAGTGCTGTATGTGAAATAAAGTTCCCCTCAAGGTTAGTAAAATTGTATGGATAATTGGTCAAACAGTACTTGATCCATTGGATAGTTCATATATAGGAGCCCAAGCTGTATGCTTCATTCTAAGAGAACATAGCCATTGTTCTATATCTCCCTAGAAACCAAAAATAATCCTCTTTGAAAGCTCCTGAAAGTATCACTCAAAAGGATGTATGAAGCTAGCCTCTAGGAATCCCTTGTAATATATTTAGCAAAATATATCAGCAACAAAACTATTACAATGACATAGCTGACTCAAAATATAAATATCCTTGCATTCAATGGTCCAAATGACATGAACCTAGGGAATGATTTGTGGCTAAGGGTGTCTACTTTGTTTCATCTCACTATACCTACTATAGGTGAAATTTACACTAGTGTTTGCAATGCACTTTGCACACTACATTAGGGTCAAACATTGTAACAGTTTTGTTGCCTATTGTACACCCTTATCAAGTATATCCTCTATAGGGAAGATAAGGCATTATCCCAGTTCCATTTCTTCCAAATCCAAATGCCTAGTCTGAACCATATCACTCACCTATGGATATTTTCCTAGAATTTCTATATAAAGTTTCACCATGGACTGCTACACCCACATATGAATTCCCATTCTATAACTATCAGCTAGAAAAAACCTGGATCACTTGCTGAGTGGAAGAGAGAGCCATCCACAAAACTTGATGTTCTCACAAAGATAGTTTATCATCACCTCCAGAAAAACAATATTCAATCCCTAAATGTATGTGAAGATAGACAGCTTCTTCAAGTAGATGAAAATTGTTCCATTGATGACATCCAGCATATGGAATATGATCACATCATGATATTTTCTGCCTTTCTTTCATCCAATGCTGCCATTCACGATATAATTAGAATATCTTCAACTCTCATATTTCTTTTTCTTATCTACTTCTTTTTACACAGATTTTGGATCCATATGAATTAAAGACCATAAAACTCCACAAAAAGACCTTTCCAAGCCAGCACAAATCAATTCTCCACAAGTTCCAGTCTTCCACTTATAACTGTGGTGCTTGTGTCCTCATTCTATCCATGGCTGGTACAATAAGTTTTAACCTTGCATACACCAATGTGATGGTTATATTGGTTAGAATACCTGCTATTTTTTATTATATTCTCCTCTAATTTCTTTTCTTTCTTCTTTCCACACAAAATACTCTCTGGTCTGCCTTGGATGAAGAACAGCTCCAGGGCTGCATTCATAGGTTTCCTCAACTAAAGCAAGTTTACTTTTACTGCCTAGTAGCATGAGAAACCCCAGATGTCTTCCTGAATAACCTCACCTTTGTTAGCATGGATGATAAATCCTGTTCATAAATTTCACTATCTTTTATAATATGTTATTTTCTAACAATAATAATAATAAAACAACATTTAAAAAACTTTATACTATTTAGTGGTCCTCTTGATTAGTGACAATGCTCCTAAAGATCTCACAATTGAAAACAATTCTGTTTCTAATCTGAAAGATGCAGAACAGACTAGACCATAACAGGTATATTATATAGATATTATTTTGTAAACAAATAAATAAAATGACCTTGTAGTTAGAGAAAACATCCCATGACTTCTTCAATACCATTTAATCACAAGACACCAAAATACAAGAAGTCAAAACAGGTTGATCCCACTGCCCCTAATCCCGAGGTTAAATCTAAGGATAACTTGAAAAAAGTTATATCATGCATTTTTGTGAATCTATCATTATATAAAGGAGAAAAAGGAGCATCTCATATTCCAACTGATATTGGGAGTACACCAAACTTTATTAGTTCTCTCAACTCCAATCCAAGTCCCACTTCTGTATTTTCTTCTTCCTTCCTGGACCTTGATGCAGGTGATGAAGACCAGCTTATGATAGAGCTGTTTGGAAATATTTCACAATAGGTAGGAAGACATCTGAAGCTATTCACATTCCAATCAAGTGCAAGCGAAAGCTCTAGATCCATATATCATACTTCCTTATTAAACAATGTAGATGGAATTACCAGTGGAATACAACACCACCAGCCCCAAAACTCCTTTACTTCCAAGCAAGTCACTAAGGAAATGGTGGATGGACAAGCTTTTATACCTGGGAAAAAGAGTCAATTTGGGAGTACCTCATCTAACCTTGTTAAAGGATCGTGACAAGATAAATCGGTGTAAGCGTGAAGCGGACGAGGCTGCATATAAACAATCGGGGGAAGCGAGACGTTCAACGATCGCGCAACGCAAAAAGGGTCATGAGCAACGTCGAAATAGT
>JBBPMS010000074.1:45104-57305 GCA_038090435.1 Phylloporus scabripes | reverse complement strand
AAACCTGATAAATCGAGAATCTTGGATGCCTAAACTACACGCCAAATGAACGTCAGACACGCGGGCGATGGCGAATCAAGTGAACACTCACACTACCAGCAGCAGCCAGAGCATCTTTCCACGACCTCATCATTAGTATTAACCTAAACCACTCGTTTGCGTCGCTCAAAGAATCCTCCCATGCTCCCTTTTCCACATACGCATTGCCTCGCTTAACCAGGAGGTCTGGCAGAGTGGCAGGGTTTAAGGACAGTGCAGCTGTGTATTGCAAGATAGCATCGTCATATTTCATAGCGTTCATGGCACTATCCCCAAGGCATTCTAGTTTCTGGCAGCACCGAGATCTAAAGTCTGTTGGATAGTCACATATATGTCTCTTGCATTCTCCACATGATCACTCACCGTGACTCCATGTTGCTTGACCGTCATTTATGTCCTGGACCTTTTCGCTACACATTTGGTGGAAACACGTGACCGCGTCCACTACATTGTCGTTCGTTTCGAGACCCTCGCATATTACTTGATAAGCTGTGAATTTTGGGAGCATAAACTACATGTCAAACGAACATCAGACACACAAGGGACGCAAAGGCAAATGAATGCTTACGCTAGTGGCGGTAGCCAACGCATCTTTCCATGAGCCGGTCGCAAGCCTTAATCTTGCCCACTCCCTCGATAGTTGCATTACAGTATGTGAAACATAAGATGCCTCCTGGCGCACCAGCGCATCGTTGTGGGTTGTGACTTCCCCGCTCAGGTCAACATAGTTTTCTGGCACAGAGAGGCATCGTTCCACGAGACCTGTAGTGAAGCGTCAAATGACAGCAGAAGGACAGGTGGGACGACGGCTTACTAGAAACCCACACCTTCACCGGCTCGGTCATATTGACCTCTCGACTTGCCATGTGTAACAGACACTCGCTTGCCTCCTTTAGGCGACCAGACGTATAGATTGTTTCACAATGGATCTGCTGAGTTATGATCTCCGACTCCTGAAATGTTCGGTAAGAGACAGGAGGTTTGTACAAGTTGAAAGAAGACAGGAGATGAAACGTACTATAATAAGGCAGGATATTTCCTCGTGGGCAGCGATTGCAAGAAGCTGGCCATCTGGAGAGAAATCAATCGAACGTATGTCGCGCCAGCTCTGTGGGTTGAGACCAAGTTGGGTGTGCGTCGAGGTGCTCCAGAAGGAGATATTGTTCCCAGAAGAGTATGCTACGAATTTCCCATGTTGCGGCATAGCGATGCACGAGTCAAGGTCGGTGTCAGGAACTAGCCAATCTGGGACGATTGATCCGGTAGATGTGTCGATTTGCTTAATTTTGCTGTCGTTAGTTTTGACGAGGATATGATTATCGAACCAGAGGAGACCACGCCACGGGTCCACTCCCACTTTGATGTCGACAAGTAAGCGCCAATTATTGCCGTCCCATACTCGGACGCATTCCTTGGTGGCTGTCGCAATTCGGTCGCCCTGTGTAGAGTATTTGGCTGCTTCGACCCAGCCGCCATCATGGGTGAGTGTTCCCACTTTTTTGCGCCGCGCAACTGTGTCCCAAATAGTGGCTGTGCAATTGTTCCCGTTGGCGGAGACGAGATGGGACGAGTTCGGCGAGAAATCGATGTTCCAGATGGTGTATTCGCTCGCCTTCCCTGCAAAGACTTGTCGGTAGTTCGTCGCGTTCCAAACCAGCACCTGTCCCTCTCTTGAGCCTGCTGCTATCCATTTGCCATCCTTGGATCCAGCAACGCAATAGACACCCCAATTCACCGGCATTGTCGCTACTCGTTTGCCATCTTTCACTTGCCACACTTGAACGTCTCTTCCACCACCGACCAGATACTCGCCATTCGCTGTGAATGTTATTGCATATATCCATTCATCGGCGTCAATTTCACTGAACTGGAAATATTCTTGTCAAGGTTCCAAATGAGTATCAACTTCGCAACTCTATCATCTCGTCAGTACGTACCACTTGTCGTCGACATAGACGTTGGCAAGGAGCTGTCAAGAGAGTAAGCGAACAAACCGCGGCCCACGTTGTCCCTCGCTGAAATAGGCCCCACCTCGTGTTTTCGGCGCCTGATTCCAAGGAACTCTATTTTCGCTGCGACAGTGGAGACTGCTGGTCTCTGTGTCCCACTCGTCATGACCGATTACTAAATGACTGTATTCACGGCACGGTGTGATTGAGCACGAGCGAATTTGAGTAGACGTTGTACCTATCCTCAAGGTAGCATAACATTCTGACTTGCGTTCGAAGATTCTGTCAGAATTTGATGGAGTCAAGCGTTCACTGGTGCACTTTTCTCCATTCCATCTCCTATCATAACGTTTTCCCCTTATCCCATACATCGTCGAGCGCACGCTTGTTCGTGGACCATGTAGGCGGGGGGGCAGGGGCGATCCTGTCTTCCACGCAGTTAATCAAGGTGCACCTAGGTGCCTTCGAGACTCACCGCTGAGGTAGAATGTCTGGAGATGTTAGTCGCGTGAGAGTAGGGATGGTGGTGGCAAGTGTGGGCTCGGACTATTAAGTATTAACTGGGAGTGGTATATGTAGCTGGCCAGCCGGTTATGCTCGCGATGGTGTTGCCTAGTCTGAATGCGCGATCGGCCGCAGCATTCCAGAGATCAAAAGTCAAGTTTGTATTCACTTGGGCCTCTCTGGGTGCGAAACACTTACTTTGCATCGGCTAAAAGATTGCGAGAAAACCAAAATAGTCTCCGTGAACCACGCCGTTGAATGGGACCAGTCGTAACACACCAACGGCTGTGGTGATGCTAATGGGTGATAGATGATGCTGATGCATCAAACTCATTGCTATACGCAGGGACTAAGTTCAAGTTCCAGCAGTGCGTGATGACGACATTCCAAGTCCCCTTGTTGTGTGTGTACATTCGGAATCAGAGATTACTTCGAGCACATATCTTGTTCACGTCAAGGTCAAACGCATGGTTTCTAATGAGCACATTGAAAACATACCAGTTTTTGACATCATCACTCTCTATGTCACACACCGTGACAACAGGTCGCACGGCGTGACCAAGTTATCTGCCTGACTCTTTCGGTGGGATCATCATCGTTGCTAGTATCTCTATGAGTTTATACGACCTTGCACATCCATCATGAAGGAATCTGTGTCTACACAAGCTCCAAAAGTCATGCATGTATATCAGAATTATGTCTTGATACGAACTGACATATTATCAGCAAGCAGCTCCAATTCAGTATATTGAATGCTCAGGACACTGTGAAGTTGGCCGAGTTCCAAGTGACTCACCGCGACCTGTACACGCATACGGACAGACTTCCTGTAAAGGATGGAGTTCTGGATAGACGACTGGTGCGTGCTTACCATCTCTTCCAAAACTGTCATTCATGAGCGGCCTTAGGGTACCACAGAGAAGAACGCTTTCTGCGAAACATGCGGACTTAATTTCGTGGATTGTGTCGGGCATTATGCCTATATCAAGTTGGTTGTTCCGGTTTTCCACATTGGTTATTTCAAGCATACGATCGCTATCCTGCAATGCGTATGCAAAGTGAGTTCGAACATACCAATGTTAGTCCGTATTCTGCTGATCATTCCATTCAGACCTGCGCTCGAGTTTTGCTTGAGGAGCCTGATCGGCGTGCTCTCCTTAAACGCTTTCGAAGACCAAATCTCGAAGATGTACACCGTCAAGCACTATGTAAGACTGTTAACACCATGGCCAGGAAGGTGATATATTGCCCATACTGCTCCGCCACGAATGGGGCAGTCAAAAAAGTCGGTGCCTTGAAAATTGTACATGACAAATTTAGGGCAAAGAAAACGATCGACGAGATGGAAAGGTGGAAACGCACATTTGCGCCTGCTGTGGAAGCGCAAAAAGAACTTGGGATGTATATCAATAAAGCAGTTCACGAGGACCTCAATCCATTGAAAACCCTCGATCTCTTCAAGAGAATATCAGACGAGGTACAGTATGTCCAATTCGTCATCCCCAATGCTCAATATGCTTTAGGATTGTGAGCTACTTGGCCTAAAACCTGAGTTTGGTCGCCCTGAAGAATATATCTGGCAGTATATTTCTGTTCCCCCGGTCTGTATTCGTCCATCAGTCGCACAAGATGGTGCCTCAAATGAAGATGACCTCACCGTAAAACTTACGGAAATAGTCTTTACCAACGCTCTCATAAAACAAGGTCTCTCAAAGGGTGCACCTACAGCACAATTCATGGTTCGTGAGGTTCACCAGCATTTATTTTATTCTGATCGTATTGCGACCAGGAACATTGGGATTTTTTACAGCTTTCTGTTGCGATGTATATCAACTCTGAACTACCCGGGGTCCCTTCTCAGGCTGGCCAGAAGCCCATGAGAGGTTTTGTGCAACGGCTCAAGGGAAAGCAAGGTCGTTTTCGAGGCAACCTCTCTGGAAAGCGTGTTGATTTCTCTGGCCGAACTGTTATCTCACCCGATCCAAACTTGCGTATTGATGAAGTCGCGGTCCCGGAGCGAGTCGCTAAAATCTTAACCTATCCTGAACGCGTCACACCCCACAACATCGAGGTCCTTCGACAAGCAATTCGGAATGGTTGCGACGTTCACCCTGGCGCGAATTATGTCACAGCAGGTAGCAGCGGTTTTAAAAAATACCTCAAGTTTGGAAATCGAAATGCAATCGCTGACAGCCTGCGTGTCGGTGATACTGTAGAACGGCATATAACTAATGGGGACATTGTTCTCTTCAACCGTCAGCCCAGTTTACACAAGGTAAATTGATTAGAGGTTGTCCCGTTTGTTTTTCTTACTCCCTTAATTAGCTCTCTATCATGTGCCATCGAGCACGCATACGGCCGTGGCGATCATTTCGTCTTAATGAATGTGTCTGTGGACCCTACAATGCCGATTTCGACGGCGATGAGATGAACCTTCGTAGGTGTCTCAGTACCATCTTCGTTTATCACGCTTATCCGGATCAATAGATGTACCGCAAACAGAAGAGGCAAGAACGGAAGCGTTAGAACTAATGAGCGTTAAGCACAATCTTGTGACCCCTCGAAATGGCGAGCCCGTTATTGCAGCTATCCAGGACTTTATCACTGCTTCATATCTTATGACGAAACGCGACACTTTCTTTGACCGTCGTCAATTCACCCAAATATGTTGTTACCTCGCAGATGCCGATCTTCAAATTGATATACCACCTCCTACGATCTGGAAGCCCGTCCGCCTATGGACCGGAAAGCAGATCTTTAACGTCCTCATGCGCCCGAATAAGAAATCACAGGTTTTTGTGAACGTGGAGTCGAAATGTAATAGGGTGGACGATCCAAAGCCAGACTGTTATGCTATGAAGCCACTTCCGGATCTCTCCCCAAACGACGGGTGGCTCGTTGTCGTCAACAGTGAAATCATGTGTGGGGTTATGGACAAGGCGACTGTTGGGAGCGGGAAGAAGAAGTCAATATTCGGTGTGATATTGCGCGATTATGGTCCACACGAAGCAGCAGCGGCTATGAATCGCGTAGCAAAACTCTGTGCCCGATGGCTTGGTAAGTTTCCCCGTTACAAGGGAGAGATTCCAAGCCTCTAACATTTTTATCAGCCAATTTCGGATTTTCTCTTGGTATCAATGATGTTATCCCGGGGCCCAGATTGAGAGGCATGAAGGAAAAGAAAGTAGAGGCGGCGTATGCCGAGTGTGTTGACCTTATTGCGAAAGCAAAAAAGGGGTTGTTGGAGAACAAGCCGGGTTGTAATCAGGAGCAAACCCTCGAAGCGCTCATCTCTTCAGTTCTATCCAAGGTCCGTGATGAAGTCGGAAAGGTATGCATGGAGGAACTCAGTCGTCACAACGCCCCTCTTGTCATGGCCACTTGTGGATCGAAAGGTGAGCGGAACTCGACGCGTACTCGACGAAT
The DNA here is from genome assembly GCA_038090435.1 of Phylloporus scabripes. Taxonomy (NCBI): domain Eukaryota; kingdom Fungi; phylum Basidiomycota; class Agaricomycetes; order Boletales; family Boletaceae; genus Phylloporus; species Phylloporus scabripes. The sequence goes on along the minus strand of JBBPMS010000074.1, from coordinate 51,387 downwards.
TCTGATTCGATATCTGCGAGAGGCTCTGTTATAAATGTCTCGCAGATGGTTGCTTGTGTTGGACAGCAGATTATCTCTGGGAAACGTGTTCCAGACGGCTTTCAGGATCGTTCACTCCCACACTTCCCTAAGAAATCGAAAGAGCCACCGTCAAAGGGCTTCGTTCGGAACAGTTTCTACTCCGGTCTTTTGCCCACGGAGTTTTTGTTCCACGCAATCTCTGGGCGCGAGGGTCTGGTAGACACTGCTGTCAAGACAGCGGAGACTGGGTATATGCAACGGCGCTTGATGAAAGCCTTGGAAGACCTCACTACTCAGTATGACCTGTCGGTGCGTAATTCCACTGGTGGAGTTGTGCAATTCAGATACGGAGATGATGGACTTGATCCGGCTTGCCTCGAAGGAGAGGCGCAACCAATAGAATTCGAGCGGTCCCTGAGACATGCTTTAGTAAGACTTTCTGTTAGTGCTGCACAAGGAACTGGGACTGATTCGGGAATATAGTCTATTGGTGAGAGAGAGGGTCGTCCTCTGTTGCCATTTGAGATCCTTGAGGTCATGGATCATGAACTATCCACGCCAAAATTCGCCAACGAATGTACCCCTGCCTATATCGCCGCGATCCGTAGTTTCATAGCCGATGGCATCGTCAATCGTCTTGCAAGAGTAAGGAAGGCTCATTGCATGTTTGAAGCCCTTCATCGTAACGACGAGTGGGACGCTCATACCGACCTTTCGCCGTGGGCCACAGGCACGCCGTCACATTTTTTCTGAGCTATCTCAACCTCATTGTGCGCAGATGCCGACAAAGCAGCGGTGGACAATATGATCAAAGTCACGAAATCGCAATTACTCCGCTTTCTACAACTTTGCTGGGTGAAGTATGTCAAAGCCAGAATTGAACCGGGTACGTGGTAAGAGTTTGTTGCTTGTGTATAATATCGATGTGTGATAGGTTCAACTGTTGGTGCCGTTGGGGCGCAGTCGATCGGTGAGCCAGGGACACAGATGACTCTGAAGACTTTCCACTTTGCTGGCGTCGCATCCATGAATGTCACCCTAGGAGTTCCCCGTATCAAAGAAATCATCAATGCTGCCAAACTTATCAGCACTCCTATCATAAGCTGTAAACTAGTTACGCGCGATAGTGAACCATCGGCTCGCATCGTAAAGGGTCGTCTCGAAAAGACGCATCTCGGTGATGTGATTTAATATTGCCGGTCCCTTTTTCGATCTCTCAATATTCGTGTAGGTCGCATCCGTCCTAGAAGAGGCATGGGCGCCAGAATACACGTATGTTGGTATCATCGTGGATATGGATGCTGTCAAAAAGCTACAGGTTAGCATTTTACCGCTTGGCTGTGCACACAGCTCATGGAATCTGTATAGTTGGAAATGACACTAGATGACATCAAATGGGGCATTGTAAATGCCAAGAAGCTCAAGGTCAAGCGAGAGGTATATAACTCAGACCATTCAAGCGTTTGGATTAATGGGAGTTGAACATGGCCAGTCTATCACCGTCATTTCTCGTCGAAACCGACTGCGTCTCTACGTTGATGGACCAGACAAATATTATCGACTACGTGAGCTCAAGCGACTTCTGCCTGAGGTGGTTGTCAAGGGTGTTCCCTCTATTGAACGTGCAATTATAAACATCAAAGAGAAGGACGATTCCAAGGGTAAGAAAGGAGATAAAGAATTACTTGTAGAAGGGTATGGCCTTCAAAAGGTCATGACAACGGAAGGTGCGTATCCTATTTCATCACACGGTGATTGAATACCATGTAAAATTAGGCATTGTCGGCGAACAGACGACATCTAACCATGTCATTGAGACAGCACAAGTTCTTGGTATTGAGGCTGCACGGCGAACTATTATCAACGAAATCCAGTTCACCATGTCAAGTCACGGAATGAATATTGACCCCCGACACGTTATGCTTCTCGGAGACGTCATGACTTACAAGGTAAGAAACTGTTGTGACACCTTGTAGTCCTCTCAACACGGTGTTCTGTTTCTTCAGGGAGAGGTTCTGGGAATCACTCGATTCGGCGTGGCGAAGATGAAGGATAGTGTGATGATGCTTGCCTCGTTCGAGAAGACGACCGATCACTTATTCGACGCTGCTGCCTTTGGGAAGAATGACAGCATTTCGGGTGTTTCCGAGAGCATCATCATGGGTAATGCGGCTGCAAATTGCGGAACGTCCATGTATGGTTCAATCCCTTTGTTTAAGCTGTGCGATACTGATTAACGGATTAGGCCTGCCTTGTTCTTACCCTTACCTAATATCCCAAAACCACGAAAATTGCTATTCGAGGGGGCTCTATAGCGTTGCCAATTCCGATACTGTCTGTACGACCACGGTAATTTCCTCATTTGTCTTCCCTAGTCAATTTGGAGCGAGCGGGAAAAACATCATCCCATCCCGTACAATGTACATCACATACGATCTTTGTAAAGATCCGCATTATACTGCTCTAGTATCGCATGCTGGCATACCCGCTTGTCTATTGCATATGAACTCTCGACTTAGGCTGCTCGTTGGCACCTATACACCGTTCCATGGGTTGTTGAGTCAGTGATTGTGGCATTGAAAATGTCCAGGGGGAATCAAATGATCCGATACTGTTGATAAATGAGTGGTAAGGACGCAGCGGAGGCTCCAATCTTCAATCCAAGAGCAATTATGCTGCTAATTTACTATTACATCCGACTACCATTGTATGTATATAAGTATATATAAGTACCGTGTGGATGGGAGATGGTAAATGTACATAAATAATTCTATCGAAGTAAGAGATGGAAAGTGGTGGAAAAAACACCAACCGTCACTGTCTGTCAACAAGTCGGTTAGTGTCTAAGCTCGATTAACACTATGTAACCGTTCCAGCGAAGCCTGTAGCACGAGCTTAGACTCTTGCTTCCGTTCGGTGCCGTTGCTTCTCCGCTGTCATTTCGTCCGAGCTCGATGGATTCGCCAAATCATCTAGACCCCTGAGCTCAAGGCCTGTAACGGCCAACAGCCCGCCTGATTCCGTCGGCTCCCGTCCATGTCTTGCGGCACTTTCGTGGCGGACGCTCGGTTGAGATGACGCCAGGCCATCCCGGGCGAAGCTCCGAGTTATTCCACGGCTCCTCTGACGACCTCGCTCTTCTCCCAGTACATCGGTTTCGGCCGTGTCTCGTATCCCATTTCCCACGTACATCCTAGTAAGCAGCCTGTTCTCTGTAGACCTTCCATAGTTGTGCAATGTCCTCACAATTGCGGCGAGGTAGACCAACCCGAGGACAAAGAGGGCTGAAACTGCTACTCTTGGTCCTATCGCCGCAGTGGGATCGAGAAGTTGAGGAGAAGCAGGGTCTGTTGAACTTCCGTATCGCCAAACGAACGCAAGAATAGCAACGATGAAGAAAATCATGGACCTTTTTTGTCATGGGGAACATAATGAGCAGTAAGGTCACAAAACCAGGATGAATGAATCAGAGACAAACTCGGGGTCTCTGACCAATAGGGGACGCACCATGCGAGCCAGATCGCGGGCATAGCCAGCATTACCCACACGTTCCATATAATAAAAGTCGTGGTCCTCGCCGCTTCCTGATGATCGACAATAAGGCATTGAGAACGAAAAAGAAGGGAAATGTATTTATACCTACCTCGGTCCACCTTGCTGCCTTGTACATACTTCTCATGGTCCCGAACCTCACGATGTATATGCACCCATACGACAGACTCATCAGAGCTGACGTCAGGGAAAGGAGTGCAGCTGTTCTAATGACAGGATCGTTTGCCATGACCTGGTTTTGAAACATCGAGAGAATAGCTCTGTTATTAGATCCGGTGAGTACATGAATCACAAGTGAGACAATGATACCGACGAATGAAGTAAAGCAGAAACAAGATTTAACGTCTTCCATTCACGCAACAAAGAGTCGATAAAAGCTTCCCAAGATTGTTTAAATCTACACAGTGCCGGCGAAACGTTGGTATTTGTCCATTCATCAGGGAAAGGCAGAGCGTGAGCAGGGTGGTAGTGGGCACCAGGAGGTATGGGGCTCGACCTGATTATTCGCTCTCGCTGTTCTTGTTGCCGAGAACTGGAGTACGATTCAATCATACGTTCAAGATCTGGTTTACTCAACTGAGCATCCTCGTACACCCTCGCAATTCGAGAAAAATATAAGGAGGGGAGGCAAAAAAGCAAATACAAGTAAGTTTGCCTAGGAACAGTGTCCAAGAGGAAATAGCGAGCATCCCGAAGGAAGGAAATAAAATGATCACGAGGACTGCACCTCCAAGGTGGAAAACAGAAAAAGGGATCTTCTTCGCACGCTTGAGCGAATGGTAGGCGATTCTCTGTGTCAGAACTGTGGAGGGAGAGACGGCGAAGGCGAGTGCGAATCCGAAAAGGATCAACAGGAACAAATGTGTCTTCTTGGAAATGATGAAATGGTGACCAGCTGAAGAGACGTATTGGGGAAGTTGCTCTGGAGTGAGAAGCGGAGGCAGTTGGAGATTCGTGGTTGTGTTTCTTTAGGGAGTTAGTGGCCCTTTTCAGAGCCAAGCGCCCAGCCAATTGGCGCTGACTAGAATCATTTGAATGGTCGATGGTCGACTCTGTCTCTCGGGCAGTTTGGGAGGCAGTTCCGCGGAGAAGGGGATGAACACTGACACTCCTGCGGCTGCTGTGATTTGGAGTCGCAGCAGGAGTGCGGTTACCTTCAAATGAGACACGTGGATGGGAATTGTTCTGGCCACTCGACCCTTCTGCTATTGGTGGTTGGACATCGGGACCTTCAGGCGGAGCAGGGGATGGTCGCGTGGCATGCAAAGAAGAGGGTGGTGTCGAGGTAAGAGGTACAATGTTCCTTCCCTGGGGAAGGGAGCGATGTGGGCTGGGCGAGAGCACAGCTCCGGGTAACGCGGATAACTTGTCAGAACTTGAAATCTCAGAACTGTCGCTTGACGTTGGAGCTGGAGCTACGATATTATGGGTTGTGAGTGGGCGGTGCTGTATCCATATTTGACATACTCTGTGATATCTGTAGCGGGCTCTCCCTCTGCTGTGAATATGAAGCTGACAGGCGAGGAGAGTCAGAGAAAGGAAGAGAATTGTTCATTTGCCACGGTATGAGGTCGCGACGTGAGGCAATTATATCGGTAGTGATGCGTTGAGGATAACGGAAAGAAACAAGCCGGACAAGCTGTCATTGCGACACCCTTAAATATGTAAGGTGCGTTCCAAGTGCCGTAAGTGGCCATTTTATGCGGAGTCTCCAAGCGCCAGCACAGCGCAAGCGGAATCACTATAAATGCCTGAAAAGGAAAGCTTTGATCAGCGACTCGGTCACGCATCACTGTCACGTCCGGCAAGTGCCGATGCTGCGCCAAATTGCAAGTTTCCAGCGTCGAGAGGACAAGTAAGTGCGGCAAGCCTCGAAAAGCGGAATACTTCTTCCCTTGGAACTTCCATCATGCACACGAAAACGCTCGAAAGCAATATCCCTCCTAGCATTTTTCTTTATATTTTGCTGCAGACATTGCTCCCCCCATGAAAGGGCACGAATTACCTACCAGAGAGGATCAAGGACTGAATGCCTGGCGGGAGGCAGAACTGGATGGTTTGTTGGCGGGCAGTCCACGACGAAGCGGGCAGGGTTGGAGGCTACCAGGATGGCGCGACTGGACAAACAGAGGTAAATTGACGCACAGCCACCTGCAAACAAAGGTGGCGACGTTGGACGAGAAGTTTCCAGTACTACAGCTGGGCTGGCTCTATCCTGGAGTCTCCTCGACGCCTGACAATAAAGGTCCCTCCCATGACGACCACCAATCCCCCTTTATTACGCCGTTCAGGTCGCCATCGGACAGGCTCAGTCCACACGCAAAATAGTCCCCCTTCCACCTCCGAGTACCATGGAAGCGAGCGCTCAGTGAATGACGACAACCCCCCTTTCCTAGAGCCAGGTCATTCAATTTCACATGATGCCTGGGGTCGCTCGTCGAGAGGTCGAAAAGTCAGGAAAAACAACTACAAGGAGTCGGGGAGCGAAGATGATATCCATCTCGAACCCAACCATCCGGAGGATCATTTCGTGAATGGGAAAGCAGATCCGGATCCAGGCGACGAGGATGAGGATGACGAAGGCCAGCCAAAACGCTCACTGCGCTCTCGCAAGCCACGCGTCACCCCCCCCCCCCCCCCCCCCCCCCCCCCCCCCCCCCCCCCCCCCCCCCCCCCCCCCCCCCCCCCCCCCCCCCCCCCCCGACGGAAA
>JBBPMS010000074.1:32725-45094 GCA_038090435.1 Phylloporus scabripes | reverse complement strand
CGAATTGAAACCCGCCCATCCCACTACAAACTCACCTAGGCGACTTACCCGAGCCAGAAGTCGCGCCAATACCAAGAGCGACGAAGTTTACGTCGATCACCCCTCCGAGGAATCTGAGGATGCCGATGAGTCGCTCGAGGACGCCCCTCACACGTCGTCGGATCTGGACGCAGACGCAGACGCAGACGCAGACGCAGAGGGAGAACCCGACTTCGACGCTGATGGAGAGCCTGACATCGAGGTTCAAGATGACGGTAGACCGTATTCCCTGAGACAGAGGGCCAAAATCAACTATGCTATTCCGCCGCCCATAGAGGAGACGAAACCACCGCCAAGGAGTAAACCTACCAACCGCGGCGGCGCACGTACGAGACGTGGGCCAGGGTGGAGCGCCACCGGAGCGGAATTGAGCAGGTGGATGGGAATGCCAGCGGATGATTCTGTGGGTTCAACGTCATGCTGTGGTGTGTGTGCTTGCGCTCATGTAAGATTTTAGGATTCGGATATTCCTACTCGTACACCTCGAAAGGGCTTTGGGACGGTTGGTGGGTTAATGGGTGCAGGTGCTGTTGGGGCGGGGGGTGCTGGTATGTTGCCTGGCGACCTAGCTGCGGTTGCCGGGACTCCATCCAACCTCGGCAAGATTGGAGATTTAGGTTAGTACCATTTCTTATCTGATACTCCTTTATTCACCGAGTACAGTTCTCGCCGACGCCGATCCATTGGCAGTCAATCAAAACGTGACCTTTGATGAGGTTGGTGGTTTAGATGATCGTAAGCCTGCTTCTTCATCGAGCAGGATGACTTATCGCTCAGATCACATGAAATAGACATTCATTCATTGAAGGAAATGACTATCCTACCGTTACTCTATCCCGAAGTTTTCCAACGCTTTAACCTCACCCCTCCTCGCGGAGTGCTTTTCCATGGCCCACCTGGGACAGGGAAAACCCTTTTGGCACGCGCGCTGGCAGCTAGTTGTCGCGCTAATGGCAAAGGCATCTGTACGTACTAAGTGCACTAATTTCTCGATGTAGAGTGTCTCACACATTTTTCTGATAGCCTTCTTTATGCGAAAAGGCGCGGACTGTCTTTCTAAATGGGTTGGTGAGGCTGAGCGTCAACTCCGGCTTTTATTCGAGGAAGCGCGCAATTGTCAACCTAGTATTATCTTCTTCGACGAAATTGATGGTCTCGCTCCTGTTCGCTCCTCCAAGCAGGACCAGATTCATGCTTCCATTGTATCCACTCTCTTAGCCCTCATGGATGGGATGGATGGCAGAGGTCAAGTGATTGTTATCGGTGCTACGAACCGGCCCGATGCCATTGACCCGGCGCTAAGAAGACCAGGAAGATTCGATCGGGAATTTTATTTTCCTCTGCCTTCCCTTGATGCAAGGGAAAAAATTCTCGGGATCATGACCAGGAAATGGGATGGATGGATTGGTGAACAGGCGAAGGAAAATATAAAGGGGTTGGCTAAGCTCACGAAAGGATACGGAGGCGCTGATTTGAGGGTAAGTGACGTGGAATGTATATTATTCGCATATTTACATTGCATCTGTTGGTTCTTAGGCGTTGTGCACAGAAGCTGCATTGAATGCTATCCAAAGGCGATATCCACAGGTCTACCAGTCTAATGACCGTCTATTGCTTAAACCCGAAACAATCGGCATCACCCTTCGCGATTTCATGATATCCGTGAAGAGTACGCGCTCCTCAGCCCAGATGCATTCCCAACCTGACGACCTATTTGTTAGAGCTTGTACCATCATCTGCTCGTTCATCCTCGTCAATAGCTTCCCCTCTCCCTAGTCAGTTGGAACCATTATTGGCCGAGACTGTGGGGAAGGTTCAAGATGCTATAAACAAAATACTACCCTTGAACAAGAAGCGGACAGCGCTCGAGGAAGCTCAGTGGGAAGATGAGAACGAGGAAAGCGCACTCGAAAGGGAAATGATGATGCAATGTGCGATCCAACTTCATTACTGTGCGGGTGATAAACTGATTCGATGACGTAGCAATGGAGACCCTTCGCGTGTACCGCCCGCGGCTTGTAATACATGGTCAGCCAGGGATGGGTCAAGGATACATCGGTGCTGCCGCGTTGCATCATCTGGAAGGCTATCATGTTCAAAATCTGGACCTCGCAACTTTGATGGGTGACTCGACTAGGGTGGGTAATAAAAACGTTCATATATTTATATTATTCAGCTTGCACTTTAGACCGTCGAAGCAGCGATCGTACAGTTATTTGTTGAGGCCAAGAGACATCAACCTTCTGTGATTTACATCCCATCCCTCCTCGGCTGGTGCACCGCAGTTAATGACACAGCCCGCACTACCGTCCGTGCCATGCTCGACTCTCTAGTGTCAACGGATCCCATACTTCTACTTGCTGTCGTCGATGAATCATTCCTTTCTCTCCCTTATGACGTCCGTTCCTGGTTTGGGATAACTCGAGAGAATCGTCTTGCCCTTCCCGCTCCGACGGATGAACAACGTGAAGCCTTCTTCGCTAGTATCATCGCGGACATTCGACGTCCCCCAAATCAATTCGCAGATGGTATGAAACGAAAGCGTAGGATCCTCGAGGAGCTCCCGATCGCGCCACCGCCAGAACCGAGGCAACTTACGGCTGCTGAATTGGCTGTTCAGGAGGAAAACGACCAGAGGGTCATTACTTTATTGAAGTATCGCCTAGGGCCTATCCTCACGGAGCTCAAACGCAAGTTCAAAAGATTTACAAAGAGGGCGACCGTAAATGAATCTCCCGACTGCTGAAGTTTGCCGTTGCTGATTTTTTTTTTGTTAGGAGGAATACATGTTCGAACTACCCATGCCTGGGGTCACGGAAGTAGAAATCCTTACTGCCACCGCCCCTGTCGAGGACGAACGCGCAGTTAGGGAGGTAATCGAGGTTGCTGCTTCCCCCTCTCGAGACGTTCAGAGTGAGCCGATTAACGGCATACACCCTGAACCCCAGCCCACAGAACCACAAGGGCCCCAACTTCAAGCACAAACACAACCTCAAATTCGGCCTCCCTTGTACGACATGGACCTAGAGCGTATGCACATGGATCTATACAAGGGCAAATACTTGATTCCGCAAGACTTCCTTGACGATATACATAAGATTGTACACAACGCTGCCATCCATGTAGACCAGGATGCCGAGAGGCTGCACAAGGCCCAAGCCATGTTGACAGCCGCGGAAGTCAGCATGCAAGAATTTGATCCTCATTTCAAGCTCGAGTGCCAGCGGATGGCAGAGCGAGAACGGAAGCGGAGGGCTGAAAGGAAGAAAGCCAAGAAGAATTTTACATCGGACGCAGGTTCGAATGGAGCATATGCCCCGGGTACAAGGCGAAGCGCTCGACATACTGGACAGCAACCGGAGATGAGCATCACTGACCCTCTTCAACTTGAGAGGCGCCTCAAAAGGGCACGTTCAGGCGATAGACCGAGTGGATCACCAGTGTCTAGCGAAGAAAACCAGCTGGAGGGCAGTGGTACTCCCGTGCAACGGAAAAAGCGGCAGAGGACGGTACTCAGCGATGACGAACTCGATTTACTCCCTCCCTCGGCGTCCAAGAGCCAGACAGTCCGGTTCGCTGATGGTGATTCAATGAATGACGAGCTACCTATCTTACCCGAACCACGCCAATCTCTTCCACCAGTCGACGCACCAGCTGACGCTATGGCGATTGATTCTCCGGCGCCACGGCGCTCGGGCTTCGACCCATCCCTTTTGAATCCGCTACCGCCTGAGGAAAACATGATACCTTCTACGACTCTCGCTCCGTTACTCAACGGCGTCGGTTCCATTACTGACGGTTATACCACTCCTTTACGTCCCTCACCCCAACGGGAGGGCTATCCCCAGACGCCCATAGAATCACACTCCGCACAGCAACCGCCTGGGTCATTGTCCACACAACTACCCCCTGACATGGACGAGTTGCCCGTCATTCCCCCTCCGCGCGAACCTACGAAATCCCCCACGCCCCTTCCAGACTTCCACGTGAACGAGATATTACTGCTCGACCTCCAACACCAGCTTAAGGCGCGAACGAGCCCACTTTCAATTGAGCAACTGGAACAGCTCCGGGCCACCTGTCTCAACAGTGTGTGGCAACACAGACAAGAGTGGGACAGGGACCCTCTTATCCAGGAGTTGTTGAATGTGTTGAATGTGTTTCTTGAGGACTGTTTCGATACTGCACCACAGGGAGCGCCCGTGCATGCTACTTATTAGCGCGCCCTTTAGGTTAATTCGGGTCGCGTTTTGGATTTTTTAGGTAGATTATTTACTTTTATTTCGTGTCTCTTACGGTTTTATTCTTTCCTTCCTGTACCTTAGGCCCTCCCCTTTCACTATTGGTTTCGTCCTGCTTCCATCTGAAAAAAAAGTATTATGATGCGGCATGTACACAACTCGGAGTAGGTATCGGCATACTGGTACCTTGTGTCCCATACTACAGGAACTCGTTGATCCTATCCCATGGCGGGAGTCGATATCCGGCCAATGCCCGGTGTCCTTACTGGGCTCTGGAGCAAGGACACTCGATTCTGGGGCGCGAGAAGAGAAGGTTGTGACGGATTCCGAGCAGGTTGAATTGATATCCGAGCCAGAGAAGACGAACGCTTGACCAAGATACATGATATGCCCAAGTCAGCGCTCAACGTGGGGCCGACGAAAGCCATTTGAGTCAGAAGAGAGATGATTGAAAAAAAATGGCATCGTTGATCAAGGTGGACGACACTCCCACCATTGAAGATTCGACCACCGCGCTGCATCCCAAGGTCTAGATACAGGAAAGAAAGCTGAAAGCTACCTCGATATTTGGGCAGCGTTCCCCAAGAATGTCAAGAAGTTCCATCAGTAGGGGTCCACCAGGTATGAGGAACCCGAGACGTCATCAAGACGGTGTGTGCCACTGGAAGCATTCTGAGAACTACGAGGGAAGGGAGGTGCCAGGGGAAGTACGATCCCCCTGTCGAGAGAATCGATGTATGGACCGGGCAAGGCTGTAGCGGCAGCAAGCAATGATCCGAGCTGCTGTCCTCATACCCTGTGATCAACGGTCCCATCGTCGTGGGCAAATCCAGGACAACAAACCTATTGCAGACTACTGAAGTATGACATGTATAGAGAAAGAATAACCAATAACTCGCCGTCCTACCGCTTGGGCTTGACCTTGCCTCTCGGCTGCTTGCTCGACGAACCCCTCATCGTCGTCTTTGCCGTCGTCCTTGTCGTCTTTCCCTTTTGACTCGGCTTGCTCGTCGATATAAGCTTGTCCATACTAATATCGTCTTCCTTCTTCTTATTGTTCTCGTCGTCCGAGTCTGGGACTTCTTCGTCGATCTGGCGCATGTCTCAGCAAACATGGGCAATGACAAGAACGGGACCACCCACGTCAAGCGCTTCTTCAAGATCAGGCGCAGGCCCAGCCGCCAACTTTTTCGGCGCTTTGCCCAAATCCATTGCCTTGTAAAATGGAATTGGATGCGTGTTCCCGTTATACCTAGCACACGATTGAGCATACAAAATCGCGCAGGAGAGCAACCATACTTTTTCGTGAACGACGTCTTCGTCGACGGGGAAATCTTTTTGAGCACGACCTCGTCCTTGTTTTCGTCCACACCGAGTTCGACAATCGTATCCCAGTCATCACGCGAGAGATAATACTCATCCATATGGTCAATGATGTCGTCGATAGCAGACTAGCATTGATTGAGCCACCAGAAACGCGCGCAACGAGAAAACCCACCGATCCCTCGTCTATGAGTGGTTTCACGATAAATGGAAAGAGCGCGGGAAGATACGACTGCCGTATCTCTGTCTTGTCACCCGACACCTTGAGACGCATGCGGACTTGGACTTCGCCCAGCTGGCGGCTGAGTTTGCCTTGTTTCGAGTTTTGACCGAGCCATCTTGGAATCAATTGCGCGTGAGCAATGGAAAGTCGACTGCTTTGAACAGACTTACTGCGGGAAGCTAATCCCGTTGGGGCCGGCGTAGGCCATGCCACCCCCATACAAAAAGGAAGCGGGTCGCACTGTCGAGCACACAGCGTGGAGTGGCATCAATGACCAGTGCTGCTCAGGTCTACAACAAATAGTCAGTAGTATATCCGTGTAGAATATGCACGATACGAACCCATGTATGAGCGCGTCTACGAGATCAGCATCTGATATCGAGGAAGCTGCTTTATCCATCAATTCAAGATGCTTCATTGTCTTTGGAGGGCCCGTAAGATCTCTGATTTTCGCAGGCTGCGTCTTGAGGTAGTTCTCCTGTATTCACCGTGTGAGGCAGCACCGGAACCTTGATTCCCAACCCACCTGAATAAAGAGTGGAACGAATGAGTGGTCATGGAAATACATCTCCATCTTGTCCCCTAGTGTCTCTCTTGCCGTATTACAAAACATGTAAGGTCCCAACATTCTACTTGTGACATCAAAGGGTGTCAAGATGGTGTTTTTCTCGTTCATCTTAGCTCTGTGGATCTATGGTTCAGTAGGAAGTTCGGGGAGTTTAAAGAGAACGTACAATTGCTTGCTCTCATCAAACGTCATAGTATCACTAGAGAGTCGCCAAGTCGAAAGCATATTCAATACTTGACGGATATCTGACTGAGAGCCTGTAATGAGTTGGTCAACGACATTTGCTGGGATGTTCATCTTCTCCCTGGACGAGCCAACGTCAAAATATGTTTTGTTTGAATATAGATGACCCACTTGAACAAAATGCTCATGATACGTGAGCGGATCGCGCTTGCTTCGGGCCTGCAGACAGTCATGGGTTGGCAAAAACAACGCCATCTCATGGGTCACACCTTCTGAATGGAAGATTAAACGTGTTGCCCTTGATAGGTTTCAACTTTTGAACGCCAGCATCGTTGGCTATACAGATAATTGGAATCTAGCCAAACATGCGTCGGTGTGATTTTGTAGACTAGAAGGTACATACCTTTGTCTTCTTTATCAGTGCGTTCAAAGCACCGACGCCTCCCCGATCTCCGGCAGACATACCGTCGACCTCATCCATGATGAGGCACGATTTGTCAGTGATGGTGACGCCAAGTGCGTTCGTCGCCTGGGACGTCATTCAGCATCCGCATAATACACTGTCGTACATCCTACCTGGTTACCACCCAACCAACCATCCAACGATAAATTGCTAATGTTCATGCCACTCTGGAGCACAAGGATCAGGGTACGCATGGATCGCACTGGAGCTACCTACCTCGACGAGCTTCTTGCTCCGTGCGTCGCTCGCATTAAGCTCAATCGGAGTAAACCCCTCCAGCTTCGCACACAAGTGTGCGCTCGTCGTCTTTCCGATACCCGGTGGTCCAGAAATGAGAACGGCGCGAAAGATGTTCATACCACTCTTGCCTGGCTTCTTGAACTCCGATTTCAAGCTCGACGACCTGCACAACGTCAGCAGCCGCGCATCAGCGCAATCACAGACGGACCAGTCGTGCAGCCACTGCTGCAGCTTCTCCACCTGTCCCTTGTTCCCACAAACCTCCCTGAGCGTGCGCGGCGCATAGCGCGTCGTCCACAGCTGCGACGCCATGTCCGCCATCACGCTCGGCCTGCCACGCATCAGCAACGCGCATGCGGCACAAGCCGGACGGGGACGCACCCGGCCTTGCCCTTGGCCGCCTCCTTCTCGCGCTTCTCGAGCGCCAGCGCGGCAGACTTGATCGCCTCCTTTTCCTTGTCCATCTTCTTGCGCGTCTTGTCGTCGAGCGTGTCCCCGCCCGGGCCACCGGGCCCCACGCGCGTCCCGATTAGGTTCAGGAATTCGTCCTCGGAGAGCGTCTGGAGCCCGTGTTTCTTGATCGCGGCGAGCTTGGACGGCCCTGCGTTGTCGCCCAGGACGACGTACGACGTCTTGGAAGACGGCTGGAGCGTGACGCGTCTGCGAATGGGGTCAGCTGAGCACTTGGTGGTTGTGACCCGCCGTACCCGCCATAGCGCTTGGCGAGGTCGATGGCCTCGTCGCGCGAAAACGAGGAGAGCTCGCCGGTGAAGACAAAGGCGAGTCCGAGCAGACAGTCTGGCGATTTTGGCTCTGGGACGGTCTTGGAGCCCGGCGCGCGGGGTCCAGCGGCCTTGGCTGCTTTTGCGGCGGCCCAGTCGAACTTGGTGGACATGAAAGAGTATTACCAAATCTTTATAATAGCAAAACCTAATCACTATCACTAGCGTCGGAGTCGCTGTCAGACTCATCCGTAGTACTCTCATCGTCGCTCTCCACAACCGCAGCCTTCTTGACTGACCCGCCACGCATTGCCGCCATCTGCCCAGCTAGCGAGTCTTCGTCAGGATCAGAAATCTCGTCCTCGGGCGTCTGCTCGTCACCAGCGAGTGCAGATGCATCGTCAATCTTGAGCTACACCAGCCATCAGAGGTGCCCGGAACGGCAGCGAAGACACCCACCGAAATCGGGCGACACGTCTCTTCGCCGACAATGGTATCACTGATCAAGTACACCTTCCATGTAAACAGTCCAACGTTGGGGGGCGCCTGAAACTGGAGCTTGTAGCACCGGTAATTCCGCTCTCTCGATGGGTCAGAACGAGGTACGTCAGTAATCTTGAGAGGAGGAACGACGATCCGGTTCGATTTGTCATCAGCAAGGACGAGCCACCATCCAGGCTTGCGGAACTGCGAATTCGTCAGTGGCGTGCTCAACGGTCTACATTTCCGAACGCACTCCAGGCCAATAAGGCGCATGCGCATATTCTGCGCCATTCTCTTCGAGTTTCTCCGCCTCACCCCGGGTATTCAAAAATCTTTCATCAATTTCGTCGTTCTTTTTCGCATTCTTGGTATCTTGCACCGGCGCTGGCGTAGTCGACCCGGGCTCCTTGACGCGCAGTTTCACTAACAAAAACACGATCGACGACGGAGTTACCAAACGTTCACCAATCACTGCAAGACCGTGTTAGCCCTGAAAGGCAACGAAAACCGCATCATACGCACCTTTGAATCCCATGTCAACAACCTCTAGGCTCGCCAAGCTCTGGAGAGCTTTGCCAGCTTCTAGAGCACGTTCGTCCCCGCTCTCCTTCAAGTCGTGTACAAACGTTGCCAGGTCCTGCTTTCCACCCGAGGCCGCAGTGTCAAAGCCTGGTAATTGAGCTTGAGGGGAAGCAGCCCTGCCGGGAACCAACGCCTGCACAAGATATGCATGAAGACGCATGACGCCGAGTGTGGGTGCCAGCCAACTTCGAGCAGACGCAATATTCAAGAGAGCATTCAACAACATGGGTATCTGAAGAAGTAATGTCGATTGCTCTAACCCGCATGTTGAATGCCAAAACGCAAACCGAGTCAAGCAATCTCACCTTGTTCTAATGCTTTCGATCCCAGGTCCAACCGCAAAAAGTGTGCATAAAGCAATGTCAATGCTCTCCGGGCTTTTGCATCTTGTTCGCCACCCGCAACAGCTAACTTTATCTCGTCCCACTCCTTTCCCACTTTCTTGTCGATTTCCTCATCGATCTTGCTCAAATCACCTGTGTTCTTGGTCTGCAATTCGTACCTGAATGCACTGCCAACAACCCTGACGATGTCGCTAATGCCGCTCGCCTCCTGGACACCCTTCCAAAAGCCCTCCGCAGTGCTTGCTTCGATACCGTCCTTTGTCTTTCCTCTGCTGCCAAACCACCAGCGTCCGACCATACCGGGAAGGAGACCACCAATGAGAAGCGCATATAGTCCGAGGACCCAAACATTGTTCTTGCTCTCGACGATCCACGAGGGGAGCGCAATACCCATCGAGATCTCCTGTCGCCCATCGGGATGACCATACAGTTCATAATTACGGCGAATGGTCTCGTCCGTGAGACTGCCAGCCGTGTTGAGAGCGGAGAGCGAGTAAGAGGAAAATACTCACGCTTTGTACGCCTTGGTGATTTCTACAAAGCGATTGGCGATCTGCTCCACGGTCTCGTTAACGGTCGCCCTGACCTTGTCTGGATGACTGCGCGGGAGGATGAACACGTGTCAGACATGAGCTGGCCAACACGCACTAGACTTTGGACAGTTTTTTGAAGAGTGATTTTATTTCCTTTTCCGAGACGCCCTAGAAGGGGATGAGAGGCGTGCGTTGGTGAAGAGTATGGACGTACGGGGGATATACCGAGGATATCATACGGGTCATAGACCTTGCTGTCGGCGACCGAGTTGCGGACTCTATGTACCAAGAATGCCAAGAACGACCATCCGAAGATGAGAATGACCGTCCTGGAAACCGGTCAGGAAAAAGCGCGAATGCCCGACGGAGGGAAACTGACTTTTTGGTGAGCTTTGGGGTGAATGTGGACGCGGCGAGCGCCTGTTTCCTGCGGTCGAGACACGGTTTGCACTGGCAGCCGTGGATGCGTTCCTCGGGTCGTTCTACCGCGCGGTGAGTATGTCGTGCATGCAGGAATGGTGATACTTGCTCGATGTTGCCCGTGCGACGGGGGCGAGGGTGAAGGGGACGAGGAGGATGGCGAGGACGGTGATGAGAAAGTAGGCGGCCATGTTGCCCGCCTCGTCATAGTGGTAGTTGGCCATCGCAGTTGAGCGAGAAAGACTTTGAAAGCTTTTGACGTGGCCTGTTAGACCGTGCGAATATCACGCTAGTTCACGACCACCATGTCCACTGCCCACAGACCGACATGGGACCCCGCACAAGCTCGCGAAGTCAAGGGTGGCTCAAGGCAGTTCTCCGTACGCGACATGGCCGCCCACACCAAGCTCAAATTCCGGTGAGCGTTCCGTCCTCACCGACCAACTGACCACCGATCGCCGGAACAGACAACCGGGACAGACATCCACGGGCGACGTCGCGCGGCTGGACCTCCGTGCAGAGCTCCTTGCAGCGGAAGAAGATGCTCGGAATAAGAAACGCAAGGCGGGTGGTGTCGCGTCCATCGCCGCGCCAACCGAACCCGACACCGACGACGCCGTCAAGCGCCGGAAACTCCTCCAGGAAGCACTTGAGCTCGACAGGGACGACGAGGATGACAACGAGATCGAGGGCAGTGAAAAGGGCAAGGAAGAGGAGAGCGAGGAGGAAAGCGAGGACGAGGACGACACGGACGAGCTCCTCCGCGAGCTCGAAAAGATCAAGCGCGAGCGGGCAGAAGAAAAGGCACGCCAGGAACGCGAAGAGATCGAGTCCAAAGCAGCCCAGCTACAGGGTTTAAACACTACCGTGCCAGGGACGTTTGCAGTAAAGAAACGGTGGGACGACGGTAGGTGGTTTCTTTGCAACGATGACAGGCACGTCGTGATGGGTTTCAGATCTCATCTTCAAAAACCAGGCCATGAACCAAAAAGAAAAATCGGGTCAGTTTGTCAACGATCTTCTGCGGACCGAGTTCCACAAGTGCGTATCTACCTTGTCAACCTTTCTCTTGGTCTCATATCCACATAGAAAATTTATGGCCAAGTTTATCAAAGTAAGTTGCTTCATCTAATGCATAAGCAGCATACTGAGGGTATTATCTTCTTCTTGCAGTGACCGACGATATATACATATATTCCGAGTGACTTGCTACATTACAACACGTTGTATGATCAACTGGGCAACCCATCAAAGACATTGGAATCAACCCGCTGTAGAGTTTCGCGCTCACCGTTGTCATTGAGTATAGTTCTATATATGAGCACACTAGTTATACACTAATCTCGCCATGCTATGTGGGACCGATTCTGAATTGCATCCTGGAGGAGCACCATATTGTGCAACTCATCTTCATCTCATGCATGATGCAATGCCTTGGTTGTGCGTGCGAGAGCTCGACCCAGGACATTGAAAAACGCCAACGTTGTCGCATCGCATCCTGCCGTCGAAATGCGCGCACACATCTATCGGAAACGTCTGCAACATCTGGCGGTTCTCAGAAAGTCGAAATGAGGTACCAAGTACCTCGGGCGTATCTCCCGTATCACAATTTACGCTTGTAAGCGCCGATCCCTTCACTAACGTGGAATTACCCGGAAACCACCAGAGCGCTGACAAAAATGTGTGCTTTATGACCAGAGCGTTAGAAAGAAGACCAAGATAATCATCATTATGGATCCTGGAGGAAGTACACGCTGGGTCTCTCAGGCTATCTTGGGCGCGTCCTTCCCCGTAAGTCACGGATACCAATGACTAATAGGTAGGTTGATGTATACGGCGCGTTCCGCTGGATGGTAAGCACAAAATGCAATTTAACCAAATCCACGATGATGAGGGACAGGTTCGTTCTCGAATCTCTCGCGCGGGAATGAATAGCGGGGGATATTTGCCAGTGCTTGACATCACAAGTGGATCAATGTTCTGTAACTAGCCTAAACGTCGTGCT
>JBBPMS010000074.1:11643-23551 GCA_038090435.1 Phylloporus scabripes | reverse complement strand
CAGGTGGGTTGAGAAGGGAGACATACTCTGGATGGGTTGCACCAGAGACCCATTTACACGCCGACACGAAGTAGACCGAAAAGTGGCGGCGTATTTGGCTCGCGGTACTTTGCGGGATTGAAAGCACAAGGTACGTGTTTACTCTTTCGACTATCACCGACCCAACGAATGAGTGGCTCAGCAGCGCACAAGTCTTCAAAACAAGATGGAGAAATGTCCAATTCACTAAGCCCAATACATGCCCTACAATTGCGTGCATTTCTTGGCGCTGCGGAGGACGTTGACGCGGACTCGGACACTATGGAAGACCTCCTGGATGGACTTGGCGAGGATATGTGTGCTGAAATGACTGAACTCGACAGCGATGTGGAAACCTCAGATACCGAAGATCTTTCCCTCATTGTACACGAACAAAATGTGTCCCTCGCCATAGTTGACAACGCAGTGCTCGAGGACGGCGCCATTGATCTCCTTGCGTTGGAAGAGGCTGAAGAGGAAGGTGGGTGGGAGTGAAAACTCAGTCGAGACATCCCTCTTTGCCGTAGCATCCGTCAGGGTGAGCTGTAACACTCATGGGTCTTTCCAGTGAAGGAGGCTTGGACCAAGGACGAAATCCGGAAAATGATGCACCATCTAAAGGAGAACGGTAGGTGATTTATCCATACCATAGTTCAGCGTCTCATTGTGGACAGGGATGAGTTCATTCATTCGAGAATACGTCTTCGTGCAAAACATACCCATCGTCAAGCTACTGTTGGCGTTTGGCATCAGTCTGGTATGTTGATTCCTCTTTCCTGCGTTCCCTTCCTTCGACATTCTCCGCAGTGCTCAGAACTCAGAACTAAACGTCCAAAAACACTGTTGTATTTCCTCAGAGTGGCAATATCAAGAGAGTAAGTCAAACATTAACGTGGCGGCCCGCCCCTGGATTAACCTCGGTTGGCCAGATTGCATCTAAGAGAAAAACTTCCACAATATAATACAATTTCTGACGCGGTCTCTCTCATAGGTAGCGCAAAACGTATTATGGTACTGACTGGTGCTGGCATTAGTACGTGGCTGTGCTTTCGGATAACGCCCGTGTGTCTTGAGGATTTCTAGGTGTCTCTTGCGGCATACCAGACTTCAGGTCTCACAATGGTCTATATGCAACGCTGAAGGAAAAAGGTCATTATGATTTAGACGACCCCCAACAGATGTTTGTCGCTTGTTCTTCTGGACAGGCCGGGTTTTTAAAACGTTGCTTAGGTTCGACATCCACTACTTCAAGGAAAACCCCAAAGGTAAAACTATCGTTGATTGTCTATGCTAGTTTAATGATTTCTGCCTCGTAATGCGCACTACCCTAGTATTCTAGTGAGTATACTTGATTTGGTGCACCTGTCACCTGTAAGCTAATAAGTGATCCTTTCGGGAAAGCTCCTTTGCAAGGTATTATCTATAGCAGCCCTCGTGAACATCGTATCCTCACAGAATGTGTTACAGTCAAATATATCCGTCCAATTTCACGCCTTCTCCTTGTCACCGATTCATCAAACTCCTGGAAGATAGACACAAGGTGCCGTTTGTACTAATTTCGAAGTGTGGGCATGAACGAATTCCATAATCGACCATCGTAGCTCCTTCGGGTCTGTATGCCACATGTTGGGTCTAGTTAACCTCTGACATTATGGGCGACTCACAGAATTACACACAAAACATTGACACACTCGAGTCTATCGCAGGCATCACGCGAGTATTGCAATGTCATGGATCGTTCAAGACGGCTACATGTCTTCAATGTCGAATCAAAGTCCCAGGTATCGAAATTGAGCGTGAAATCCTCGATCACCGTGTACCGTATTGTAAAGCATGCTTGGAAACGCACAAGGCCGCAGAAGCACGAAAGAGCAAATCTGTAAAGAAGAAGGGGAAACGGAGGAACGAATGGGAGGGCGATAGCGATGAGAGTGACGATCTGCCTGTAGGCGTGATGAAGGTACCTACTCACGCGCTGTAGATGAACATGCATTCTAACATCTATCTATCGACTCGTGCAGCCTGACATCACGTTCTTTGGGGAGAAGCTCACAGACGACTTTGATCAAGCTTTGTTGGACGACCGAGACAAGGTTGATCTGTTATTAGTCATCGGGACATCGCTCAAGGTCTCTCCTGTGTCTGAGATCTTGTGTGCGTTTGAACTACGTAGTGTCGTTCCGACTGGCTGATGCGCCGTGACACAGCTCACTTGCCACATTCCGTCCCGCAGGTGAGTGAACTAGACCAAGATGCTTTTGTGACGGAATAAATCACACCTTACTATAGATCCTTATCAACAAGACCCCAGTCAAGCATATCAACCCCGATGTATGATCCATGTTCCAACCCGTAAAGCACCTGACGCGAGAAGAAAACCGTTTTTAGATTGTTCTTCTTGGTGATGCAGATGACATTGTGCACTATTTATGCGATTGCCTGCGATGGGATCTTCCGACACTTCCAAATCTCAAAAGCGAACCGACACGGACGCGGACGAACGGAAAGAGAACATCTAGCAATATGGTTGGTCGAGCAGGGCCAACAAGAGTTCAGGGAAGGTAACCTGATTCTGCTGGGAAGCTTGGTAACGATGTTGATCCCTTCGTAGCCACGTTTGGTTGTTCAACGGAGCAGAAGGTGGTAAATGGGTCGAAGATATCAAGGAGAGATATAGCGACAACACAACGAAATCTACCACTCAGCCAAGGAGCCCACTAGAGCCACAAGCAAAGAGAGTGCGAGTCCGGTGACGCTAACCAGGGGAATATAATCATGATATTTGACGATCTGCTTCAGCGACATCTAAGCCGGAGGAAAACTTGATCATAAATATAGCTCCGTGTGACACGGTAGAGGTGTAAGTAAAGTGGTATCATCGTCCGCTTCCGTCGAAGAGAACCCCCCCGTTTCCCTGCACGGGTATCGTGATCTTTGCCAGCGAGCTTCGGCTTTGTCTCGCGGAATGACGCCCATTCCTTCCTGCTGCACTAACGAAGTCGGGTAAATGTGAAGAGGTGCCGTTAGGATGGTGGGTGCCCAAAGAGGTCAAGTAGAATTCCTCGCTGTCGTCTTCCTCCTCCATGACTGCTGGATCGTAACCCACAGGTACCGATGAATGTAAACGCCAATTCCGAATTGTGTTGAACGTGCCCCTGCGCAGATGCGTTGCATACGAGTACAGCAGAAGCGCAAAATATATCTGCAACGATCGACACGCCAGGCATTCGTGGTCAACAACCTCACGCCAGCCGTGTTGTTTTATCTCACCTTTGCAAGCCAAGAAAGAACGATCACTGTGACTGCCACACCTTGTTCTTCGTGCCAGAGAATATTAGCTGCTGCCGCCAACTGCGCATCTGTCATAGTGTGATTGACGCCCGCACCGAGTCGTATCGCCTCCTGCGCAGCCGAGTTGGCCACCCGCCGACCATCGTGTGGAGTATACACCCACCACACAACAGCGAAGAAGAGCGTCCATGCTGTCGAAACCATATGGTCGACAAAAAAAAGATGTGCGAAATAAAGCGTCTGTTGCGCGTTTTCCTTTTCGACGTGCATTTAAATGACGGACCGAAAAAAGGGAGGAATCGGGGGACGTAGTAAAAGTGCTGACCTCTTTCACCGCTTTGAGGCCCCATCCGAGTGCGGCGAGGCCGAGGAGAGAGTAGAGGTAGAGGCTCAGCTGCGCGAACGAGCCCCCGGCGCCGGCCAGCACCGAGATGAGACCGTAGACGCCTGCAACCTTGTTAAAGAGCTGCCGACGATGTTGAGCGAATGGGAGGCAGAAAAAGTGCCCACAACGCACCGCGAACAAGAGCGCGATCGTGACGCCGGATTTGAGGTCCAAAAGGCAGAGAAAGGTGGAGATGGGCCAGAGCCGCCATTCAGGACGAAGCATCAGTTTCATATGCAGTCATGTACCAAGGAAGGAGTGGAAAAACGACAAGAGGGAAAGGTGCGTGGATAACTTTTGAGTGGCGGAATGAATGCTGACTAAGCACACAGCGTCGACCGTTTCATTTGGGATGCATTCGGGGCCGGCAGTACGTATACATGAGTCAGCGTCTCTGCATAAGTACACTCCCTTGGAATTGTTCGCGGTCTGCAGCGGAATGATATGACAAACACGGCTCGTATGGGAGGGTGTCCTCGTCGTATCCCAGTGCTAGATCTCCGACGATCAAACAAGTGAACGTTCGCCGAACCTGGAACCACCTCAGCCATCGCAGTTTGAACTGCACACATACGCAAGTCTCTGCGAACTAGGTTAAGAATGGGACCGACAGTCGTTATATACGTGATGGGAAGGCTGACCTTCCCATGGAGTATTTTACATTGCTGAGATTGACGTCAGGGCCGATCGGGTATCTAATGAAAGTCTGCGTCCTGGACGGTGACTCCATAAAATTGACTTACGATGATAAGGCACTGGAGGATAGATACAGATTCAAATCCCTCGCTGGAGTGGGGATGAAACGTTGAGGGATAGTCGACGGCGCTTGATTACACTGATGTCAATCTTTGTGGACGATAATTATGCAGAAAATAGGGACCGAAATGAAGTGCAAGCACCGAAAATGCGAGGGAGGGGCAACGTGTTACGCACGAACTACAAGTGTTTTCTTTACTCTCTTGATTGCTAATCGCCAACGTCCGTGGCGACGACGATTGGTGCGTAATGATGAGATAATTATGCGCTGGTGCTGAATGTTTGAGAAGATCTCCAGCCCCTTGAAAATGATAACAGCCGGGTAATCGCGACAACATTTACAGCGAGCGGTAAGAATCTCGTCGGTAGCACTGCCAAGTGCGTTCGATATGGCGAGTGGCAGATGGAAAATGAGTAGCGACGATGCCGGTGTAAGGAAATGTACCATGTTGTTGCCGCCTTGGGAGATGGCGGATGGATCACAGAGAGAGGGCAAACAAAGACGATCTGTTCATTTGGGATGCGACGACCAACAAACAAGTCTTTGCGCACCGTACTGAATCCGGATTCACCGACATCAATGACGTCGACCACTTCCCAAGCGCGTTTGGCTCTCGCGCGAGGTCTTTCAGCATCATCCGCTCGTATTGATTTTCGCCACGCCTCACGCAGGGCAAGAAAACCGTATCAATCAGGTTGACCGAGGTCACAAAAATGGCGTCTGGGTGCTGCGGCACATAGAGAAGTGGTGTTTACGTGGATGGATGGGGAACAGTGGACCAAGTGACTTATGGGGTCAAGGTGAGGAGCAAGCCTGTAATTGTCGTGGTGGATCACGAGGTGAGTGCGGTGCCGTTTGATGCATATTGTTGACGGCGGGAAGAGGCTGGTACTATAACAGGGACAGGTCGGGAAATGCGATCGGGCTCGACTCTGTGAGTGACGTCGGCGTTCGAGGTGATTTTAGCAGGAACTACGCGCCTGAGACACTCACAAACGTGCTCAAGCGGGATGTACGCGTGCGTCTTTATTTTGTGTGGTGAATGTGATTGATGAGATAACAGTCAGTGAACGCCGAGCTCCTCCGGATTGTTGCGCATCCGTATGTGACGGTGCTCGCCATCCTTGGCATCGTCGGCATCGTCGTCATGGGGTGGCGAAGCCTGATTGGGGATGAATCCACAGACTCGGAGGCGCAGAAGTAACACTTGGATTGAACTTTGTTGTTTCTAGAGAGCACCGGCATGGAGTCATGCGGGGGTGCTTGTTAGAGACCCTGGCAAGCTCCAACGATCAAACACAAGTGGACCTGAAACCACCCCAGCCATCACGTCTGCGAATTGTATCTGACTAAACCTGCTGGATGATGACCACAGTTCGTTCTCGAATTACCCATGGGAATGAACAGTGGGGAAGCGCTTGATCTTGCTGTCGAGCCGATAAAACTGAATGATAAGGGCCGAGATGAAGTTCTAGCTCCGAAAACATGAGGTGTGGCCTATTTCAAGGAAGGGCAAAGGGTATGGGCGCGGACCACTTCTTCGTTTCCTCCCTCGATTGCTAGTCGCCAATGTCCATCTCGGCGATAATCAGTGCGTGCTAGCCAGATAGAATTGTTTTGATGTTGAATGTTTGAGAAGAGATTCCCTGGCGGCTCTCCGACATTGACGCTGATGACAAGTTATATGAAGCGAAATTTACAGCGAACGACGAGCATCTCGTCGGTCTCAGTTTCAAGGGTGTTCGAGTGTGGCGAGTGGCAGATGGCAAACATTTAGCGACGATGCTGGTGGGAGTTACCACCTGTGTTGCTGTATCCAAGGATGGAAGATGGATCGCGGGGGGGACGTACAATTTCAACAAGATCTCGAGGGAAATAGTAGGTGGCGAAGTGTTCATTTGGGACACCACGGAGCAAGTCATCGCTGAGCGAATCAGATCCGCCGTCGTCTCCGATGTCGATTTCTCGCCAGATTCAACTCACCTCATCTTTACCTGCGAGGATGGCACAGCCACAATTCGGGGCATTGCGTCAGGCCAAAAAGTGCAAATACTACGCCACTCGGACACGCTTTGCGCAGCCAAATACTCTCCACAGGGCGATCGGATCGTAACAGCCTCTGGAAAATCTGTCCGAGTCTGGGATAGCAGCGATGGTCGATTACTTGTCAATATCAACCTGCAAGTCGGTATATTGGCTCATAATATCCTTTGGTCCAACGACCACCTCTTCGTCGCATCTAGGGACAAAACAATCAAGGAAATCGATGCAGCTACCGGGTCAACCATCTCAGAGTGGTCACTTCCTGATGTCAGCTTGCGCATCGCAGTGCCGCCACACGGGAAATACATAGCCCATTCTACACAGAGAACCATCACCTTCTGGGACATTGCAACCCACGCTCAACTCGGCTCTATCCAACATAACCACGACATATCTTCGATCGCGTGCACTTCAAACGGCCAGCTCCTTGCAATTGTTACGCGGGTCGGAATCGTCATAAAAGAGCTATTCCAACTCGTCTCGGTGTGTTCCACCTCGTGTCTTTACAACATCTCAGTTTCACCCTCGTATCCTAGGAGCCAGAACTCATTATCGATGATGCTGCGCTCGACGCATGGAAACGCGGTCAGTACGCAGATGCAGAGGCGTTGCTATCTGCGGCAATTCCGACGTCAGAGGATAGGCACCATGTACTCGCTAGTCGAGCTCTTATTCGTGCACGCTTATGGAAATGGGACGCGGCGCTCGCCGATGCAAATGAGGTGCATGTTGCTCCACTCTCACTTGCGTGGACACTTAACACCATTTTAAACCGAGTCCATTGAAATTCAGCAATCTCCCGTCGGTTACGTTGCAAAGTGTCTCGCTCTTCTCGGCAGGGGAGAAACGGACCGGGGATGTGAGGCGTGCGATGTCGCGTCTCAGCGTTTCCCTTCAGATCGCGTTTCCCTTCAGGTCGTCAAAGTACGTGATTCTGCTCTATCCTGGTCCTCTTTCAACTTATTGCTACTTCAGGCCGTTGCCCTCTTTATAGTCGGAAAGCATGTCGATGCAATCTCACTCATGGATAACCTTATTACTGGCAGCATTTGCTCGTGGGGGGACCCAGCATTATATGTAGTCCAGGAACGTAAAATATATCCTCGTAGGCTTTCTACTAATGCTTCCAATAGGCATATATGCGCCTTCTCTGCGGGAATTTGCTTATGGAGGGCAACAACTACGAGCGTGCGATTCGGTCGTTTGAAGATGCCCAAATTAGACTAGGAACGCGCACTCATCAACCGCCGCTCATCATCTCTTTGGTATGTCTAACACTCTCGGTATGTATCAGATCGATCCTGATTCCTCACAGATCTCCGGATGGGAATTTGATCATCTTGCAATTACAATCCAACAACGCATTTGTGAGGCCCTCTTTGCGGCGGGTCGCATCAAGGAGGCTGGCAAGTCTGTATTGCGCATGGTGGATCAAGGAATCAACATGACTGAATCCATCAAGACGTGGGTTTCTGGTGAGCTACTGGTCTGTCTGCCTTTCCAATAACGCAGACAATGACGTGTCCATCTTTTATCAGACTTTAAATATCGTTGCCGCCACAAACTAGAGGACCTTGGGGATGGTGCTGTGAATGATAGAAGATATGAGGAAGCCATCTCACATTATACGGCTGCATTGCCGCTAGATCCTGCTACCCCGCAAGACCTACTGATGAAGCGAAGCAATGCATGGATGGCCAAAGGTGCACGGGAGGATGCGCTGAAAGATGCAAACGAATGGGTGGCATTAGCGCTGATGTCTGGCTCATGGAAAGATGTCCTGACCGCTGCTGCTGGCGTGAGTATCGTCTTTCCTGGGTGTCTTTTTTTTACCTGATAATGCTTTGGCCCGTAGTTTACGCTCGAAAGATTCACAATCTATCGTGCTGTGTGTGACTGTCTCGACCACACTGGCGAGGTTCAAATCGCAGCTGCGTGTTTCTACCAAATGTCTGGCGAACTAGCGCAGGAAATGGATGGTGAGAAAGCAGATTGGATTTGTGGTTAGTGCCCACGTTCATAGCCAAGGAGTCATTCAAACCATTCCCTATCAGACTTTAAATCTAGATGCCGTAGCAAACTAGAGGACCTTGGGGATAGTGCCGTGAATGTTAGAAGATATGAGGAAGCCATCTCACATTATACGGCTGCATCGTCGCTAGACCCTGCTACCCCGCAAGACCTACTGATGAAGCGAAGCAATGCATGGGTGGCCAAAGGTGCACGGGAGGATGCGCTGAAAGATGCAAACGAATGGGTGGCATTGGCGCTGATGTCTGGCTCATGGAAAGATGTCCTGACCGCTGCTGCTGGCGTGAGTATCGTCTTTCCTGGGTATCTTTTTTTTACCTGATAATGCTTTGGCCCGTAGTTTACGCTCGAAAGATTCACAATCTATCGTGCTGTGTGTGACTATCTCGACCGCACTGGCCAGGTTCAAAACGCAATTGCGTGTTTCTACCAAATGTCTGGCGAACTAGCGCAGGAAATGGATGATGAGAAAGCAGTTTGGATTTGCGGTGAGTGCCACATTCATAGCCAAGGAATTGTTCAAACCATTCTCTACCAGACTTTAAATCTAGATGCCTCCCCAAACTAGAGGACCTCAGGGATGGTGCTGTGAATGTTAGAAGATATGAGGAAGCCATTTTACATTATACGGCTGCATTGTCGCTAGATCCTGCTAGCCCACAAGATCTACTGATGAAGCGAGGCAACGCATGGATGGCCAAAGGTGCATGGGAAGATGCGTTGAAAGATGTCAACGAATGGGTGGCATTAGCGCTGATGTCTGGCTCATGGAAAGATGTCTTGACTGCTGCTGGTACTGGTGTGAGTATCATCTTTCCTGGATGTCGTTATATGCCTGATGGTGGTTTGGCTCGTAGTTTACGCTCGACAGATCCACGATCTATTGTACTGTGTGCGACTGTCTCGACCTCACTGGCCAGGTCAAAAACGCAGTTGCGTGTTTCTACCAAATGTCTGGCGAACTAGCGCAGGAAATGGATGATGAGAAAGCAGTTTGGATTTGTGGTGAGTGCCCACGTTCATAGCCAAGGAATCATTCAAACCATTCCCTATCAGACTTTAAATCTAGATGCCATAGCAAATTAGAGGGCCTTGGGGATAGTGCTCTAAATGCTAAAAAATATGACGAGGCGGTCTCACAGTACACGACTGCACTGCTGCTAGATCCTGCTAGCTCGCAAGATGTATTGATGAAGCGAAGCAACGCATGGATGAGCAAGAGAGCACGGGAGAATGCCCTGAACGATGCGAACGAATGGGTGGCATTAATGCTGACATCCGGCTCATGGAAAGATGTTTTGACTGCTGCCGTTGGTGTGAGTGTTATTTCCTTGGTATCCATTGTATGGCTGACGTTCGCCTGGCCTCCAGTTTATGCTGCAAAGATTCACCATCTATCGGATCGTCTGCGATCATCTCAAAGTAACTGGTCGTGTGATGGACGCAGTGGCGTGTTTCCACCAATTATGTAGCGAACTACCACAAAAAAAGATCAGGGAGAAGGCAATTTGGATTCATGGTGAGTGCCACATTAACAGCCGAAATCATTCTGCCCATTCTCTATTAGACTTTAAATTTAAATGCCGTGGCGTACTAGAGAGCCTCGGGGATGGTGCCCTGAAAGCTGAACAACACGACGAGGCGGTTTCACAGTACACAGTTGCATTGTCGCTGAGCCCACCTCGTCCGCAGGACCTGCTGATTAAGCGAAGTAGGGCATATGTACAAAATGGAAAATGGCGGGATGCTTTAAACGGTGCAAATGAAGTAATTTTCTTTCAGCTCGTTCGTTCATGTTCGCTCATGTTAACGGAAACTGTTCAGGCGATCAAGCGTGATCCATCCTCTCCATTGGGCTACGAGAGAAAGTATGCAGCGCTGCTTGGCATGCAACACAATGGTGACACAATAGCCGCATTCGACACAATTCTCTCGGAGATGTCGGAATCATCTCATCCAGATATTCGTGGTGAGGAAAATCACACCATGCTGATATTCTTCCACTAATACCCCTTTGTAGAGCAATCTCGCCACTATGTTCGGCCAGAACAGACCGTGGAAGCGATTCGTACATCTATCCAGAGTGCCATTCGCGATTCACCATTGGTGCTCATCAATGTATCATCTGGTCGTTTGTGCGGCAAATCGGAGCAGGCTGCTGCGTTTGAATCGACGCCAGCTTTTACGACACTCATCACGTCCACGACCACATACATTGATCACGCCCTCATTGAACAAGTGGTCGGAAAATTCTACTGTTATGCCACGTTCTCACACACGTGGCAGGACAATGAACCTTTACACGAAAGGCTCATCAAAATTGTGGTGTATGACCTCGAGGCATCTCCCACCCACGAGAAGCTTAAAATGTTCTGCAAGATCGTACGAGATGAGGGGTTCGTCTGGGGATGGAGCGACACGTGCTGTATCGATCAAAAGAATCCCACAGTACTCCAAGAATCGCTCGTTAGCATGTTTAAGTGGTATGAGGGGTCTGGGATAACCATCATCTTCCTCTGCGATGTCGATGAACTAGCGGAGCTTGGCGCCCTGATCATGAGCAGATGGAACTCGCGAGGGTGGACGCTGCAGGAATATCACGCATCACAGGTCGTCCGAATTTACACCAAGGACTGGACACCATACTTGGGTCTCACCATTCACAACCACAAGGAGTCGCCCCAGATCATTTTGGAGATGGAGAAGGCAACGGGTCTCTCAGCGGAAGCGTTGAAGGAACTCTGCCCTGGGTTAAAAGACGTACGGGAGAAGCTTCGTCTGGCCTCGACACGACAGACGACACGGGTCGAGGATGCGGCCTATTCCTTACTTGGAATTTTCTCTATGACCATGCCAGTGACCTATGGCGAAGGCGACAAGGCCCTGGGGCGACTGTTGTCTCAGGTACTCATGAGCTCAGGAGACACAACTATCCTTGCATGGAATGGGACACCTGGCAGTTTCAACAGTTGTCTTCCATCAAATATTGCTGTGTTCAGCCAACCTCTGACCTCACACATTCCGCTTCCCATCCCCGAAGCTGAGATGAAAACGATCATCCCCGGACTGCATGCTTTGGAACTTGACCTTGGACTGGTCACAAGGCTGTATGAAGAAGTGAACAGGCTACCCACACCAACCTTTGCAGGACAACGGATGAGGCTTCCATGCCTCGCGTTCAAGATTAAGCTTTTATCACGTCGTCGGGATAAATCGGACTTCATCTTTCACGCAGAAGTCGGCACGCTCGGAGCCGTGGAGATCAAGACGAAGCAAAGATTTACGCCAAATGATTCTCTATTTCTTGTTCACCCTTGGATCGACTTTCTTCTCGATCGACGTGCTACTGGAAAGAGAGTGGAGGTCATACCACAAGAGAACGA
>JBBPMS010000074.1:0-11633 GCA_038090435.1 Phylloporus scabripes | reverse complement strand
AAGGAGATCTCTGAGTATCCTGGAGACAGTAGACTAGCTGACACCTAGTTTGGAGGTCATACCACAAGAGAACGAAACTTCAGAGCTGGACGAATTTGTGTCGTTCGATTCCAGCGTGTCGTATGCAGACCCTGCCGATTCTGCACTGCCCCCGTTTCCTTCAACTGTACCGCTGTCGGACAATATAAATATCTACCGATTCCTCGCTCGGTTGAGGCAATCGTTTGGCGCGCTCTTGCTCGCATCTGACCCATGGAACATGGCAGAATATAGGAGGGTTGCTACGGAGAATCCAATCACTTTCCAGGTGGGGGAGATCACTTTGGCGACGTTGAATGGACTAATACAGTGTGTACGAGTGTTGGACGTTCTTTGATACTTTCACGACGTTATCTTTTTTGCTGAGTCTCCTTTCATGTTTTACACACTATATATGTCATTTAAGCTCGTGTCATCGTGTTCTCAGTCTGCGTTCGTCATGTCGATATACATGTCTTTGATGACAGTGATCCTGATAACACCCTTCTCCACTGTACTTCCATGCAGTTCGTCAATTCATGAAGCCACCTGGTAGTCGATCTTACATGATGCACTTGAAGAGAATTGGTCACCGATTTCAAGATACGGCGGCACACAAGTCAGCAGACTCGCCAGGCACTAAGGAAGCTAATACGCACACTAAGTCCATGCATGACATATCGTGCAACTTCTCTGCTGAGACATCTGTACCCCATCCTTCCAAAGCCTGTGCGCAATAAATATCACGGTCCAAAGCCAACGACATATTCCATGCTCGCTCTTACGATCTCCTCCATACTCTCGGCAGCCAACACCAACAGATAGCTCTTCTCCGCTGTATGACCGATTAGATGAGTTACCCACACTGACCTTCGCAGGCCAGCGGATGAGGCTTCCGTGCCTCGTCTTCAAGATCAGGACCATATCATCCTTTTCAGAATGGTTCAGAGATCGTATTTCGTGCCCAGCTGGTGCCCTTGGTCTAGGCAAAATATTGCAAGGCTGGACTCTCTGCATCTTGTTCGCCCTTGGCTCAACTTTCTTCTCGGCCGACGTGCCGTTGGAAGTATAGTAGACATGACAGCTGGGGAAGACGAGTCCTTTGACTTTGATGGGTCTACACTGACGATTATCTTCCTCTATGACGTCGATGAACTAGCGGAGCTTGGTGCTCTGACGAGGAGCAGATGGAACTCGCGCGGGTGGACCCCGCAGGAATATCATGCGTCGAAGGTGGTCCGGATCTGCACCAAGAATTGGACGCCATGCTTGGGTCCGACGAACTATGACCACAAGGAGTCCCCTGAGATCATCTCAGAGATGGAGCAGGCAACAGGTATCTCAGCACAATCATTAGTGGCACTTCACCCTGGATTGAGTGACACTGAACGGGAGAAACTTCGTCTGGTCTCCATACGACAGACAACACGGGTCGAGGATTCCGCCTACTCGTTATTTGGAATTTTCTCAATGACGCTCCCAGTCACATATGGTGAGGGAGATAAGGCCCTGGGACGACACTTGTCACAACTACTCACAAGCTCAGTATCCTTGCATGGATAGGGATGCCTAACAGCTTCAACAGCTGTCTTCCAGCTAGTATCGTCGTCTTCAGCCAGCCACTGACTTCACACATTCCTCCTGCGATTCCTGATGCTGAGATGGAAACAATCACTGCCTAGCTGTGTGCCTCCTCAGTTTTTGATCTTAACCTAGCTGTGAGGCTATATGACCAACTGTCTGGGCTGTCCCTACTATTCTTTGTGGGACAGCGGACGAAACTTCCATGCCTTGCTTTCGAGATTAACCTTGTATTACCTTCTTTGAGAGGGATGGAGGTTGTCTTTCGTGTACAGGCTGGTGCGCTTGGGATGGTGGAAATCAAGACTAGCCAAGATCTCTCTCAACTGAATTCTCTATATCTCGTTAACCCTTGGATCGACTTTCTTCTCGACAGACAACCACTCGGGAGCACGATAGAGACAATACCTACAGAGGACGTAACGACAAGCCTCTTGTTCTGGGCGAATCCCCTGCCCCTTCAAATTTTACATCACCAGCGTCGCAAACGTGAACAGCTTGGTTCATTGACCACCCTGGACAAACGTTTGGTGGATGGCCTACCCCGTCCACTGTGTTGCAGAAGGAACAGCAGATGGTCCTCCGATTTACATATTGCCAGACTGAGGGGACCGTTTGGCGCGCTCCTGCTCACATTCACTCGACGGAACATGGCGGAATACAGGAGAATCACTACAGAGAGTTTGATCACTGTCCAAGTAGGGGAGATCACGCCAGCGACGCTGGACAGGTTAGTTGATACAAGATGTGCGGGTGTTGGACGTGCTCTGAGCTCTCTGTGCCGTGCTTTGCACGCTCTGTATTGTCACGCGAGCTCGTGTCACTATGTTCTTAGTATGTGCTCTTTCCTCTTGTTGATACACACACTGTTATTGCATTCCTGAGGCCACGTTACTGTCTTGTCTGCATCTGTGTTCCCTAGCCATGTGTTGCACATGTCGGTCGTCGCATCCTAAACAAGCCATCGACCATCTCCTGTCTCTTGAAGCAGTAACACATGTCACACTCCTTTTCACCTGCATCGCTGCTACCTGTTTTCCATCTTCCACTCCCCCTACTCCATCATCTCTAGCGATGCCACTGATAAAAATGCTCGCCGTTTTCTGTAAATGTTGTCGCATATACCCAGACACCAGTGTCTTTATCTCGTCGGTATGCAGCATTCGTCGTCGTCGCCATGGACGTTAACGACTCGCAATCGAGAGAGTAAAAAGGATGTGTGGCTCATGCATAACATGTGGCCCCTCCCTCAAATATGCCCTACCTCCAACATGTTTTCGGTGCTTGACTCTGCACATCATTTTTTTTTTCGGTCCCAATATCTCTGCTTCTTATCGTCCACTTGGAGATTCACATCAGCGTAATCAAGCACTGACGAATATTTCTCAATGTTTCATCCCTATGCCAGCGAGGGATTAGAGTCAGTATCCATCCTCCTGTGCCTTGGTTATTATCGTAAGTCTCGTTGAAATCAATTTCTGCGGTCACTGTCCAGGAAAGACTGACTTTTATCAGATGCTCGATCGGAGACGTTGATCCCAAATGCTACATGAGCAGACACAAAATGTCAGCCTTCCTGTCACGAATATAATAACCATCGCGGTCGTATTCTTGGTCTGGTTCGCGGAGACTCGAGATGCGTATGCGCGTAGTTCGAATTATGATAGCAATGGTTCCAGTGAACGATCACTTTTGTCTTGGGAACTGTGCGCTCGAGACACTGACGAAACGTGCTCGAGCGGGGTGAATGCGCGCTCATGGGAGCACAGCCGCTGGACATGGGGCTCATCTGAATGGAAAGGTGAACTGTCGCGCCTCCATATACGACAGTGCTCCTCGTCCCTGGTCTCGTTGGCGTCGTCAACATGGTCCTAGGTAACCTACTTGGGGACAACCCCACAGACTTGGAGGCGGAGAAGTGGCGCTTGAGCGATAAGGACCCCGAGACTAACTGAAAAAGTTACATACGGCCCAGCACCGACGTGTGGAACCTATATCAAGGAGGCGCAAAGGGTACGAGCGCGGACTACACCTTCTCCATTCCCACCCTTGATTGCTAGCCGCCAGTGTCTATGCAGACAACGGTTGGTGAGTACTGACTAGATAAAACCACACTGGTGCTAATTATTTGAGAAGAATACTCACAGTCTCTTGAACTTGACATTGGTGACCGAGTGAACGCAGTGACATTTACAGCGAATGGCGAGCATCTCATCTGCAGCAGTAACAACGCTGTTGGAGTGTGGCGAGTGAACGATGGCGAACAAGTAGCGACGATGTCAGTGGAAGGTGATGCCACCTGCGTTGTTGTCTCCAGTAACGGAAGATGGATCGCGGGGGGAACAAAAGATGGCGAAGTGTTGCTTTGGGATGCGACGACCTACGCACAAGTCTTTTCCCACACGAACGGATCCGCCATGATCCTGGACGTCGATTTCTCGCCGGATTCGGCTCGGCTCGTTTCCGCTAATGGCCGTGATAGCACAGCCACTGTATGGGACATCTCTACGTACCGACGGACGCGAACAATCAAGGAGAAGAAATGGGTCCTCGCAGCCAAATACTCTCCAGAGGGTAATCGAATCGCAATAGCCACGTATCATTCCGTCCGGGTCTGGGACAGCAATAGTGGCCGACTACTTCTCGACATCGAGGTGCCACTCAAGGGGTGGCGTAGCATCCTGTGGTACAGCCACCGCGTCTTCGTCCAAACCAGTCACAGCACCATCGAACAAATCAATGCAACCACTGGGTCAACCTTCTCGGAGTGGCGAGTCCCTGATGGCGACAACTGGTCCTGCATTGCCCTACCACAACACGGTAAACTCTTGGCTCACTCTGCAAAGAATATCATTACATTCTGCGATGCTACAACACGTTCTCAATCCAGTTCCATCCCACATACCCATGACATACGTTCAATCGCTTGGTCTTCAAATGGCGAGCGCCTTGCAATTGCTGCAGAGAAAAGAGTATTCATAAAAACTGTGTCTTCTGTCACATTTCGTCCCCTTTTGGTGTGTTTCGTGTCCCGTCTTCAATCCGTCTTCACTACATCTCACTGTCACCTCGCGTTCCAGGACCTAGAACTTGATATTGACAACGCTGTACTCAATGCATGGAAAAATAATCAACTCAGCAATGCAGAAGCATTACTATCCGAGGCAATCCCGACGTCAGAGAATAGGCATCATGTGCTCGCTAGTCGAGCTCTTGTCCGGGCTCGTTTGGGACAGTGGGATGCTGCATTCGTCGACGCAGAAAAGGTCCTTGTTTCTCTATCCCTACATATATAGACGCTGACGTCACCCTAGTCCTTCAAAATTCACCAATCCATCATTGGCTACGTTGCGAAGTGCGTGACTCTCGTTGGAAAAAGAGAAAAGGAGAAAGGAATTGAGGCATGCGATAATGCGTGCCAGCGATTTCATTCGGGATATATTACCCTCCGTCTCATCAAGGTACGTGATTCCGCCCAACCTTGGTGCTCTTTCAACATGTTCCCTTTTTAGGTGGTTGTTTAATTCTTGGCCGGAGAGCATGTCAATGCGGAGCTACTCTTGAATGACCTTCTTACTGACTCACAAGCAGATCCAGCGTTGTACGTAGTCCAGGTACGTGAAAGTGTCCTTATGTCCAATAACGTCACCATATGTGTTTCCAATAGGCATACATGCACCTTCTCCTTGGGAACAATCATATTGCGAGTAGCGACTACGAGCGTGCGAACAAGTCATTTGAAGAAGCGCGAACTAAGCTAGGCAAGCACACTCGTCGACCACCGCTCATAGTCTCATTGGTATATCCCCAATGCTCTCGCCCGGTTTAAATTGATCCTTATTTCTTACAGGTCTCTGGCTGGAATTTTGATCATCTTGCAGTCACAATCCAGCAACGCCATTGTGAGGCCCTCCTTCAAGCAGGCCGCACGAAGGAAGCTAGCGAGTCTGTATTGCGCATGCAGGATCAAGGGATCAACACAATGGAGCCCGCCAAGACATGGATTTCTGGTGAGCTCATACCCCCGATGACTGTGACACTGACGCATCTCTATCAGACTTGAAGTATCGTTGCCTCCGCAAACTAGAGGACCTCGGGGATAGTGCTGTGAATGCCAGGCAATATGATGAAGCCGTCTCGCAGTATACGACTGCATTGTCACTAAGTCCTGCTAATCCGCAGGACCTGCTGGTTAAGCGCAGCAAGGCATGCACAGAAAAGGGCCTGTGGAAGGATGCTTTGAACGATGCAAATGCAGTAGTTTATTCTCAATTTCTTCATGTTTGTCCACGCTAATGGGCATTGTCCAGGTAATCAAGCTTGATTCGTCCTCTCCATCGGGTTACGAGAGAAAATATGCAGCAATGCTTGATATAGGTCATCATGAGGGCGCAATCGACGCATTCGAGACAATGCTCTCGAAGATGTCAGAATCATCTGATCCAGAGATTCGTGGTGTGGGTAATCACATCATGCTGGTATTCTTCCGCTAATATCCCCATGTAGAGCGATCTCGCCACTATGTTCGACCAAAACAGACAGAGGAAGCAGTTCGCACATCTATTCAGAATGCTATTCGTGATTTGCCAGTGGTGCTCATCAATGCCTTGTCTGGTCGTTTGCGCGACAAATTAGAGCAGGCCACCGCATTCGAATTGACACCAGCCTTTACGACGCTCATTGCATCTATGACTACGCACATTAACCACCCTGTCATCGAACAAGCGGTTGAGGAATTCTACCGTTATGCTACGTTTTCGCACACTTGGGAGGGCAACGAACCTCTGTATGAAAAAGTTGTCGAAATCGTGGTGTACGACCTCAAGGGATCTCCTACTCATGAGAAGCTAAAAATGTTCTGCAAAGTTGTACGAGACGAGGGATTCAACTGGGCTTGGAGTGATACATGCTGTATCGACAAAAAGGATCCCTCAGTACTCCAAGAATCCCTCGTTAGCATGTTCAAGTGGTACGAAGGGTCTACTTTGACGATTATCTTCCTCTACGATGTCGATGAACTAGCGGAGCTTGGTGCTCTGACGAGGAGCAGATGGAACTCACGCGGGTGGACCCTGCAGGAATATCATGCGTCGAAGGTCGTCCGGATCTACACCAAGAATTGGACGCCATACTTGGGTCTCACGATCTACAACCACAAGGAGTCCCCCGAGATCATGTTGGAGATGGAGCAGGCAACAGGTATCTCTGCGCAATCATTGATGTCACTTCGCCCTGGATTGAGTGACATACGGGAGAAACTTCGTCTGGCCTCCACACGACAGACAACACGGGTCGAGGATGCTGCCTACTCATTATATGGAATTTTTTCAATGGCGCTTCCGGTCACATATGGTGAGGGAGATAAGGCCCTGGGACGACTCTTGTCGCAACTACTCACGAGCTCGGGGGACACGAGTATCCTTGCATGGACAGGGACACCCAACAGCTTCAACAGCTGTCTTCCAGCCAGTATTGTCGTGTTCAACCAACCACTGACTTCATACATTCCGCCTGCGATTCCTGATGCCGAGATGGCAATAGTCATTGCCAGGTTGTATGTCTCCTCACTCCTTGATCTTAACCTGGCAGGGAGGTTGTATGACCAAGTGCATGAGCTGCCAACCACACCAATTTTCGCAGGACAGCGGATGAAGCTTCCGTGCCTTGCCTTCAAGATTGCCAACAAATCATTATCTTCTCAGGACGGGTCAGAGTATGTATTTCGTGTGCAGACTGATGCATTGGGGTTCGTGGACATCAAGACTGATCAAGATCTCTCTCGACTGGACTCTTTATACCTCATCCACCCTTGGATCGACTTTCTTCTTGACCGACAACCTGTCACAAGCACACTACAGACCATAACTGAGGCGAGTTTCCTTGGCTTTGACCCATTCCAAACTACGCCCCAGGCACCGCAAACATGGCGACAGGCTTGGTTCATTGGTTTCCTTCGGCAACTGTTTGGTGGATGGCTTACTCCAGATGCTGCGACACTCTTAACCCCAGCCTCAATGTCGCCAGTGGAAAAGCGGATGCGCACCTTGCAATTCATTGCCAGACTGAAGCAACCATTTGGGGCGCTATTGCTCGCATCCACCCGACGAAACGTTGCAGAATACAGAAGGATCGCTACGGAGAGTTTGATTACAGTCCAGGTGAAGGAGATCATGCTGGAGAAGCTGAGCAGGTGTGTACGCGTGCTGGATGTCCTTTGATGCTTTTTCGAAACCATCTCTTTTTTTTCTCCATCTGTCCCCTCTACCATTTCGTGACTTTTGTGCTTTACACACTCTACACGTTACCATACGAGCTTGCGCCATCGTCTTCTCAGTACGCTCTTGTTCGTGATGTCGATACCACCCTGCACATTGTTATTGCATTCCGAAGTCACGAAGTTACTGCACTCTTTTACGTCTGTTTTCTCTAGCCCAAGTGTTGAAAACAAAACCTAATTGTGTGGGCTCGTAGTGTAGAGTCTGTGGAAGGAGGGACAAACCACTCACTTGTCTGTTGGGCGACCGTCATGCTAGGTGGTGGTCTACGGTACCGGTAGAGCCGGGTAGGGGAAGTAGGGGACCATGGTTTCGCCCGCGAAAGCTCTCATCAAGGGGCCATCGCAGCGTGCCCAGACTGCTTACCTTTCCGAGGCCATTTATGCTATCAGCTACCAGTCTTACACCCAGACAGCCGTGTCATAAAGGGTTTTGTGAAAGGAGAGCCATCGCATTGGACGTGTCATCCATAGCATCCTCGACACACTCAAGGATCCGTATGCATCCGGTGAGGGAACACCACCCCCAGCTGTTATCTGATTCCGGCAAGCAAAAGCAGCATCCATGTCTTCCCCGTGGGCATGAACAATGATCATATCTGCAATTGACAAGCTGTGTTTGGGGCTAAATTGGGCGAGAGAAGAACCTGTTGAGCGATTGAACACAGACTGCAACGTGGTCCCAGTCCTTCAATCAAGTACCTGGATGGGAATAATGCATTGACCGACGCGTGAGAAGGGAACCGTTAGTTGATTTGCCGACTGAATTCTGCGTCGGTGGAGATTTGTTGGAGGTGGAGGAAACTCGGAGGATAGCGACGGTGGCACAGGAGCACGAGACATTTCGTTTCCCTCGTCCGTCCGCTTCGCTAGATGTGTCCTGAGACGGTTGAAAGACTTTGAAAGGCGATCCAGAATTTAAGAAACCTCGTGTGCATATGTTGAATAGAGCGCATCCGTCAACGCAGCCTGGACCTTTCTCGACACCTGTTGGAAGTCGCCTGCATCGCTCAGGACTCGGAGGTGTGACACTAGACCGGCATATGCGGACTCGGGAGGTTCGAATTAGAGGGTTCACAGGGAGTGAGAGTGCAGCCAGAATGACTGTCTCTAGGTCCAAAGCAAGATTAAGTTTCTGAGGAGCAGATATGCAGGCCTGAACAAGAGGATGGACAATCGAGGGTGCGGTAGACGATCCGAGCCAAGTGACAAAGGGAACCATAGGGAATCATGGGCAGTATTTGCTCCAGATCAACGTCGGATGGGGAAGTAGCCGCAAATGGTATCCAGATAGCCAGACAATATGTTGGTCATCGTTGCCTTGTACTTGGCAATGGGATTTATATCGGGCTTGACAGACAAGGATTGGTCGGGGATCCTGCGGAGGTGTTTACCAATGAAGGTTGCAGAAAGCCTTGCTTGCTCTATTGATTGATGTGATCTAGCAAACTCCTCGAGCAGACGGAGGTTTGCTTTGAGGACCATGGGATTTTCTGAGATTTTGATACCAGGGAGATCTTTCGGAGCAAAGTCGATCAGAATGCCGAGTAGCTTGTTAAAGTGCCCCAGAATTCATTTGAGTGGGCTCGTCATTGCGCCTGGACAAGGCGGGGAACACGAGTAAACCAGGATAATGCAGTTTTGATGTCAGGCTTGGGTGAATTGCGAGCGACGAGGGTTGCAAAAGTCACTGATATCATCGCCAACAACGTTGGATGCGTGTCCGAAGCCAAGACTGTGCCATCACTGACAAATGAACACATCACAGGATACCCAAAAATAAATCTGTACCGCAACGACGAGCTTGGTTGAAATGTGCAGTGGCCCACAGTGAATTCCACCTCATCGTCCAAGTTCCAAAACCACTCGACGGGATGCCCACGCCAACGCCCACTCAACGTCGCGTTGTCCAAACCCCGCACTCCAACACAAACCCCTTTGGCACGATCCTTGTCCTTGTCCAATCCTTTCACAGCTATCCCGCTCATGGCCCCGCACTCATCAAGTTCTTACCACTCTGGTAGTTTCGCCGTTCTCTTCTTAGTCGTCCACTCACCCCAGGCGTGGCCACTGTAAAAAAATTCGCACCTACATGGGCCGACGCATACAACACAAGCCCAATATCGCCAAAGTCAAAGGCGCTATGCACGAGCCAGGCCTTCACTTTTTCTATGCACATGGCGTCAAGGCCGGGTATCGTACGACCAACTTGTTGCCGTTGCCGAAAAGGCTTCTACCCCGTACGCCTATCCCTCTTTCTCCTGTCTCATTCAGGCACACGCAGGCGATTGACGCGCCTGAGCTAGACATTCTGTGCATGACAATCCCGTCGTGTATCATG
Source organism: Phylloporus scabripes (assembly GCA_038090435.1). Classification (NCBI taxonomy): domain Eukaryota; kingdom Fungi; phylum Basidiomycota; class Agaricomycetes; order Boletales; family Boletaceae; genus Phylloporus; species Phylloporus scabripes. The sequence goes on along the minus strand of JBBPMS010000074.1, from coordinate 1,419 downwards.
TTTCTCCACGGCGAATCCGACCCACGCATGGTGTTAGTCGCACCTCTTCGCATCGTCTGGCGTACTGATGACGCAGAACGACATTGCAGAAATGTCGTAGGTTCGCCGCCGTCTACATCCCCACCGCCTCCGAGCTCCTCGAGAAATATATCCAGATCGGCGCTCAACGTGTTCAAGTGTAAGGACGCAAGCACGCCAGTTGGGATCTATGCGCTCACCTCCGCATTGTCGGACCCCGCTGGGGTCCGCACGGCCAACCGTTTCCCAGCGCGTTTGGGCTCCCGTGCGATGTGTTCTGGCAGGTCATGCACGCTGCGCATCGCCCTCGTGGATCGTTGCGACACGTGCAAGGCAAGAAGCGGTATCGACCAAGCTGACCAAGGTCGCGCAAAAATGGCATTGGGTACTGCAGCGGGTAGGGACGTGGTGTTTCCGTGAATGCATGGGGAGGACCAGGGGAGCAGTGGACCAAGTGAACATGTACGGGGTCAAGGTGGGAAACGAGCTTGTGATCATCGTGGCGGATCACCAGGTGTGTACGATGTTGTCTTGATACGCGTTGCTGGCAGTGTGCAGTTAGCGGGGGCAGCGTGCACACGTACGTCTCTTTCGGCATGCATAATGTGTGCTTGTGGGATTCCAGTCGTCCCACATGGGGCTCGTTGGATGGGAAGGTAGATTGTCGCCCGTCCGTATACTCATGATGATGCACCCCATCCTTGGTTTCGTCAGTGTCATTCTCATGGGGCTGCATGGCCGGCTTGGGGACGAGCCCACAGATTCCAATGGAGGCGACCAAGAAACGAATTGCTTCTAGATAACATCACTAGAGTCGTATCTGAGATTGCTCAAGTACCCTACGACTCGTCCATGCGAAAAAGGAACGTTTTACAAATACAGTAATGGACCGTCACTTGCGCCAGTCGTGTTTCCTTGGTCCATAGTTCATCACAACACAATGTATACATAGATCATACATAGCAAATGTGTTGTGATACACATTAGCTGCATATACATGTATTGTACAGAGCATCAAAAATATTTTGAGTGGTACAGAGTGACTTGAAGTTTTCACACCTTATCATTGCATCACTGTTACGACTGGCTCGGGTAGAGTCGGTCATAGCCCTTCAAGGTGTCACAGGGTCAAGGGGTTCGGTCACGGAGGCGTGACTGGGTCAAGGGTGTGGCCACACGGATGCGCCGAAGTATCAAGGTGCAGCCACACGAATGCGCCAAAGTGTCAAGGTCAAGTACGGCCACACGAATGCGCCAAAGTGCCAAGGTCCTCATGTTCTATAGACAATGAGGGAGGCTGCCAAGGTCCTTGGGATTGAAGGCCCACAAGGGAGGTGACAAGGTACAAGGGTTTATGAGGAGAGGTCGCTTTAGGTAGTGACCGAACTGTCAAGGGGGCAA
>JBBPMS010000073.1:41874-76233 GCA_038090435.1 Phylloporus scabripes | reverse complement strand
ACAAAGGTGAACTTGCTGAGTACGGTGGAGAGAAGTTCCTTGTCTTGTATCTGGTCCCATTTGAGAAGACTGAGCAACACAGGGTTTTGAGTAAACTTGGTGGAGCACAAAGAAGATCGAATGATGAGGGTATCGCGGAGGGGAGAGGCGAGTCTCTGGAGATCAGGGGTAACGGTCACCTGATCTGGCCGCTGGTTGGGTAAAACCCATGGCGACGACAACAGATACATTTCAGGTGTAATTTGACCCAGTCTGTCAGCTTTGTATAAGACCAAGGTGTGACTCCCATCCTCTAAGAATGCACCTTGCCCGGGAAATAGAGGCAGGAACGCGAATGCAAAGGGGCGCTCCGGTCCCAACGCTCGATTCCCGGTTCTGTTCCTGAACGTGAAAAACAGATGCCAGTCAGGCATACCCCGGAGAGGTAACCGAAGTTTGATGAGTTCGCCATAGGTGGGTTGGTTGTTGCGTGCGAACACCATCGAGTGGAACTGTGTCACAGGCTGCTCACCAGCCCCGAGAGAGATGGCATTCTCCACCGTAGAGCCTGAGGAGTCTCGAACTTCGATAGTAACCTGGATATTCTGAGCGGTTGGTCCTGGACGAGCGAAATTGACCATGCTAAGTCGTGCTGACTGCGCGTGCGACACAGCAAAGTCTCCAGACCAGAGCTTGATGTAGAGTTCGTTACGGACATCGCCCGGGAACACAACGTCAGGGAAGCCGAGGCGAAGGGTGATCGGAACATCCTGAAGAAGGGACATATTTTCTCTAACGATCGTGGTAGCATCTCCGTGGAAGACCTTGACAGACACCGCAAGCATCTCTGCCCTGAAAAAAGTTGTTCCAGTTGTTGTACACAACCAAAGGGAATGCGCAAGCACCTTGGGGATTTTTCGTACTCTCCAGAGTTACCTGCAATAATATCTTGATGAATCATCGAGAACAATGCCTCGTTGACCGGAACGTAGATCGGCATCGTGTGTTCTCGTAACGGGGATACATTGGATCCTTCTGCTACCATCTTGTTCAATTGCGTCAACTCGAGCACGGCACAACCGAATGGACGACGGTAGTTGATAGTTTCAAAAGAAGTTCGACTCGCTCCAGGTGAGTCGACAAGCGAAATGGACGACTCGGATGGTCTTCTTCTAGCACCATCCAGACCAGGCGCACCAGAGCCGATGTTCGAGGTCATTCTCAGGGCTCCGTTGCGAACAATCCGGCACACTAAAAACAAAGTATCTTGTGCATCGCTCTGAGCAATGTCGATGAAGAGTGTGCGGGCACGCATAGTGGAACCACCCTCCCGAGCAAGAACACCGTTGTGGCTCAGTACAACGTAACATTCTTCCGTCACGAATCGCGGGTTATCCGAGTGTTTGTAAATGGAGAAGAAAAGTTCAGCCACTTCTCCGGCCGCACAAAAGGAAGCGACGAAAGCGCGGAGGTCGAGAAATATGTGATAAAACTTTGCAGGTGATAGTCTCGCACTGCCGGTACTAGGCGATACCGGAGAGGCAAGAGAGCCGATAAGACGAGAGGAATGACGAGGACGAGCAGTGTCAGGGAAAGCAGAGTGTGCCGGTGTGGGGATTGGCACGGAAGGCGTATGCAACTCCAATGGTGTACCTTTTAGCGTGCTATGGTGATCTGCTTGCACGTTCATGTAGGCCAACGCGGTTTGCATGGCATACATCCTGACAGCACTGACCCAGCTTCGCGGGTCGACTTCGCCTTCGACGTCGACGGTGACGAGTGCTCCCCAAGTGGGATGCCTGACGATGATACCCAAATCCTGGACCATATTTCCAGCCACCAATCTTGCCACGCAGTCTCTCCTCAGTACAGTCGTTTCCTCTGCACTCAAGGTTTGCGCGAGTAATTGCCTTCGACCTAGGTGCAAGGCTTCGATGTGAGATTTGACCGTATGGAAGAGTGAGTATTGCCTTCGCGCCAAATATTGAAACATTAGGCTATGCCATTCCCTCAGTGCAGACGCAATCTCATCGATGATGGGTTGCACGGCACCGGACGCAGTGTCATCGCCAGACTTGAGAGAGGGTCTGGGTGGGAGCGGTTTGAGCACTTCTTCAGAGGGCGCAGCGGAATAAATGCTAGCGGGGTACACCGTGACCGCAGCACGGGAAGACGTGGCTTGGTCCGGAGGCGGGGGAAGCTTGAACGACTTGCGGTCATCCTCCGCGCCATCCTTTTCGCGACCCTTGCCCTTGTCGCGGTCGCGGTCACGTATGGGACGTTCGGAGCCCGAGTTGGCTCGCTCACGCTTCCATTGGACCAGATAATCTGCCACGTGTGATGCTCCGTTTGGATGGTGGGCCGTGACAGAACTTGGGTTGTTGATCCACGTCGTGACTAGATCGGGCAGACGGCCTTCGGCGTCGGACAGCTCGTCCCGGGCATATATGTGGGATGCAGGGAAAATACCGATGAATACTTGCTGAGGTTCGTCGGCCCTCGGCGGGGTCTTGGTGGAATGATCGGAAAAGGTCAGAGGTGGTGGACGTCGTGCGGTGCACACGACGTATCTAGCAACGATGGTCAGTTGGATGGTTGATGTCGCGCAGTTGCGGTGGACGCACCCGCGATACCAGACACCTTCAACCTCCTTGGCCCTTGGAGTATATTTCTCAAAGGCATAGACTTCGTCGCCGACTTCGAGGGAGACGACATCTCTGTGACCGCCGACCTCTGCATCCGAGACTTCGGTGATTGTGGACATGGGCCGTCGGCCAGACATGCGGGTATCGCGCTTGGACGGGGTGAGAGGATGGATGGCATAGCCGTACACGATGAGCGGGAGAGGCTCCCAGATGCCTCTGCGCTGCGCGGTAGCTGTGCCCATCGAGAAGGGACGAAACGTGTTTATGCGGAAGGACGTAAGCGACCGGAGTCAAAACTAGTAGACTACTCTATTCATATGAAACACAGATCACAAAGGTTGCCTGCAAGAGCCCAGCCTATCATTTAATCAGGTATCATACAAAGGAAGATCAATGGTATAATATGTTTCAAATTGAAGAACGAACGTGGGTCCATGCTTAAAATTTCTCTCCTGGGTCTAAAGGTCCAAGAGGGCCATAATCCTCTTTCGGTTGTCGTCCAAGATCATGGACATCCTGATAATGAGGAGAAAGTAAAAACGATGAGGTTGACGGTGGCTGTGAGCTCTCAAGAGACCCAGAATGCGACATGGCGCCATAGCCCATCAAATGCTGCTGAGAAGGGTGGTTGGACAATGGATAGCGCGTTGCAAATCCCGGAGAGGTCGGTGTCCGTGTGGGAGAGGGACTTGGGGATTCCTCGTCAAACCCAGCATCCAGCATTGCCGCCAATTGAGCGTCACCAACGATCCCACTCCCTCCAGCTGCTGGAACGTGATAAAGACCCACAGGCGAAGGAGCATATTGCGTACTGCCCTCGTTGTACCCCCCGACCTGTTGACCCCACTGATCCTCTTCAGAAGAAGCGACCGAGTGTGTGTCGGAGCCTTCATACTGAGTCCCTCCCCGGACGCTCAGTAGATCGTTCTCGCTCGTGATGAACCCACCGGGATGTAGACGCTCCATATCCCTTCTTCTTCGTTCTTCCCGCTTGAGTTTACGAAGCCTAGAGCGTTCCCAATCTTCCCAACGGCGAAGCGGCACAGACAATCCTCCGACGCCAGCGTCACCGGCTCCATGAGCTTCGCCTTTTGCCTCTCCTTCCACTTTTCTGTGGCGAGTAATGAGCAGTGTATGACAGACTGACGAGAAAAAAAAACCAACCTCGTCTCTCCCCACGAGAAGTCGTCAAAGTGCCAAAATGCATAGACAGGTAAAACAAAGTTCCAGATGGGTAGGGCAATGAGGTATATCAACATCCAAAACACATACACAATCTTGCACGTTGTGATTAAAATCAAGATGGCGGGGAGGCCGAGCACAGCAACCAACAATATCAAGGGGATTGCTTCTTCAAAGTTGACCGGTGGGTTGAGAATCATGCTGACGATGAGCATGTACGTCAACGCAATAGCTATCGGAAGGACAACGGTGCCGAGGAGATCCATGAATACAACAAATTGCATGCTGAAACAGAATGTGCCACAGAGGTTGCGTACAAGAACAAGCTCCATAAGATTGTGGATCGTTGAGTTGACCCAACGGCGTCGCTGGGATAGAAGGACAGAGAACGTGTCGGGAACAATAGTACGGCAGCGAGCTTGTGGAAGAAACATCATTTTGCGGTTGGGGAATGTGCGGATGAGAATGGTGGTCAGGAAGCGATCTTCGCCCAGTAGCAAAAGGTTTTTCTGGTGTAAAGTTGTGACTTCGCTTTGACTATACTCGCGGACGATTTCAGGCTTGATAATAAGGGGAACCCAATCGTCACCACTGTTTCGACGAGCCTTCAATCGGAACATTGAGAAGCAACCCGGAAGGCATGAAACACCACCAAACACGGATTCAAAGGCTTTGGCAAGATGATGGGATATGAAATATTCAAACACCTGGATAGCGGTAACCCACGATGCACGTTTGTTGGCTATCCGGGTCTCTCCACAGACACCCATGATCATTTGATCATGATGCATGCAATTTACCAGCGCTTTAAGCGAATCCGGGAAAACTTTGGTATCTGCGTCAACCTGTGGAACATGAGAACGTGCTAGAATGTCCAGCAAGCAGATCTGTCATACCATCAAGCAAACTTCAAAGAAATCAGGAGTTACACCCATGAGTACATGCATTTTGCGGAACAAATCGAAATCGAGTGGGGTCATGCGATCATTATATGTAACTCGGGAGAAGAAGTTCATGAGAATGAGTTGACTATCACGCTTTCCGCGATTGCCGGGCTTCTTGTCTGTTGATTCAGCTTCTGTGCCACACTTGACGACGACCAACGTAGGAGTGCGGTGGCCTGCACGGGCTACAGACACCACGGGTAAGGACAAATCGGGTCTCATCTCGCCAAGAAGACATACTATAATGACCGGCATAAACCATCGCGCGGTTCTCTCTCTTGGCGCCAGATCCGACTGCGAGATAGCTCATAGGGACGGGGTTCCCAAACCGTGGGTCAGCTTCCAGCAGGCTGACGCAAATGTCCGGAGTGCTTCTTTTCTCTCCAGCCCCAGTGATCATTCCATCTGCAACGACGAAGATGAGTTTTCGATGGTCAGAATACTTGGTCTGGGAGATTGCGTCCAGAGTCGTGCGCATGGACTCTTCGCCCTCGGAATAGCACGTCACCAGACATACTGCAAAAAGCTCAGCGCCGATCTGTGCCAAATTCATGACCTGACTATGGCTGTTGGAATGGTGCGGGGAGTTCTTGCGGAGGGTTGCGGCTTTTTTGACACCGGCTGGACCTGCCCAGGGTGCTATTCCAGTTTTATTGTCCACGGAGACGTTGGCACCTTCTGGCAAAACCGCTGGACTGATAGCTGAGCGATTCAGCTCGAGGTTATCTGGAGGGCCAGCTAATTTTGCGGAGAGAAACCAGTTGAAAACACATGCCATCGTGAATCGGACGAGAACGAGACCGAGGATGACGATGAGACCAACATAGAGAAACAATGAGGAGACAAAACAACCGGGAGAGATTTTGTCAATGTTGCCAGCGTAGTATCTTTGAGTGAGACAGGGAACGGCAGATTTTGTGGTGGCATTATTATAGAATAACATAGTGGCATCCTTTCCGGTGGAGACATTTTGCTGAACGACGGTGCGAATGGCGGAATCGACGGGATCAGAGGAAAGGGGGTTAGGATGTAGGGACATGTAGGGGTTCATGTTGAGGACGGCACCATCGATGACAAAATAATTAGGGAGCGCGGCGACCTGGAGCCAGTCGTAACCAAGGAGCTGAGAGGTCTGCTGTATGTTGAGCTGGGAGAAGGTAGACGAATCGGTGAGAGAGCCTAGGGGACAAGGGGTGGCGGAGCTGCATGGATCGTCGGTTGCGGCATGGAAGGAGAGGCCGTTGCAGGGGGTATACTGGGCGGCGGTGCGGGTAAAGTAGGGAGTGATGTCTTGACCGGGCTGCTGTTGAGCGAGTGCGTCGAGATTGACGCCTGCGGGGCTCTGTGCACTGGAGACATTGAAGACGATGCCCTGTACGCTGAGTGTTCCAAAGACGGAGCCAAGGGAGGTGTAACGAGCGGAAGTTGTGCTAGAGGTAGAAGGGCAGAGGACCTTTTGGGTGCCGACCGTGATGAAGGCGACGGCGAGGCAGAGGACCAAGATGATGAAGCAAAGGGCGATCTTCTCTCTCCAGGCCTGGATGGTGTTCTTGTCCCTCAGACCGGCGATGGAGGCAAGCAGACAGGAGGGAGCCCAGAAGGTGACGAGGCGAGAGAAGACGCGCCAAGGGTCGAAACGAGGGGCGATGGGAGAGCCGGGCACCCAGCCAGAGGCGGTCGGTGCGAGAGAGGAGGGGGGGTTGATGAGTGGTACGGGTGCAACACTGCGCTCCGGGCGAGTGAGGGTCTTTGCACGACGGATTGTTGTGCCCGTCGGTGGGCGGGACGTCGACGGACGAGCTGGGCGAGACATGAAAGAAAAAACGAGAGTCAAACAAGTTTAGTTTATGGCCATGTCCGACTACGATCCGTGGACGCTCCAGGTAGGCTAATTATCTTCTTCCCCGGCGTGTCTGATGGCAGAAGCTCGTCTCGCTGGCTTCCCAGCACCATATGAGCGAGTACAATCGCCTAAAGCATGGCCATCGAGGTGCTCTTAATCTCTCTGTCCTCGCCCGCCCCGCTCATCTCGCCCAGGCTCGCCCGTCTCGTACGCCCCAATGTCCCTCCACCTCCCAGACGTCGTCCGCACCCTCCGCGAACGCCAGCAAAAATACGCCGACCAGCTTCTCTGGTGGCCCTGCGCCGCCCCTTCCACAAGTGAATCCAGCCCAGTGATACCCGTAGCCAGGCAACGCGCCGCACTCGCTACCGGAGAAGCAATTCCACATCCTGACCTGCACCAGCAACTCTCCTCCGCAATCTCCGAATCCATCACCCAACCCCAACCCCAGACCAACGCTGCCCACGTTAAAACATCAGAGACCCACCCTATCAAGTACGCCTTCCACCCCCAAGCACCACCCTACTCACCACTCGACAGCGTTTCGCAAATCATACCCCCAGAATCACTCGTCGCAATTTCATCCCATCTCATACCATCCAAAAAACCTTGTCCTCTCTTGTTTGAAATTCATCTCCCCTACAGCCCCGGATACCCACAACTGCGTGTACCACCCAACCCCAAATGTTCGCCTTCGAGCTCATCTCTCACCAGCGCTCTCAACACAAGAATTCCCTTCTCTTCCCTCCCCGTTCCTCCCTCAAGAATACTCCTGTCGCTCAAGCGTACCTTCAAGGCTCACTCCGTCTCCGACGCGCCATTGGAATGGGAAGCGATTTCGAAATCGCCCACACCACCGTGCCTCCCACCGATTCTCACCCTCCCAACCACCTATGCCTTGCATCCGTTCTCACCCCACGCGTGAGTACTTTCCTTGGCTTAATTACATACTTTTTGACCTGGCTTAGCCGTTTGCCAACCTCGCCGTCCAATAAAATGTCCAAGCTTCGTGCATCAAAGTCCCGATCTTCTTCCACATCATCTTTCGGGCAAGGTGCCGTGAATCCAAGACCCCTCAAGCTTGGAAACCTCCTGCTGTCTTCTTGCCCTGGTAAGAAAGGTTGGTCTTTCTGCACCATTTATCATGTCCTTTCATTGCATTCTTTCCAAGTACGACTAAGTGGACCTCTGCGCGGCCGGAGTGCGATTTGCCGTGATCTGAACGCCGATATGCGACGCGTGAGGATGCTTGGGGCGCGCTGCGTCGTCTGGTAATCACTCTTCTATTACTATCTGAATATTATGGGTGACATCCTCGAAAGCTGTCTTGATGACGAAGAATTGGAATTTCTCATTGGTGCTTCATGGACGGAATACTGTGAAATCGCACATCGTGAGGGTCTTGATGTCCTACGGTACTCATTCTCTATCATACGTCGTCCTTTACCACTGATTTACTGTCGCAGCATTCCCCTACCAGAAGGGCTTGCTCCGCTTTCACCCGACGCTCTGGACGCCGATATAGATCGGATCATTCAAAGATATACCCTACAGGGGTCGTCTGTGTTGGCACACTGTCGTGGGGGAGTTGGTCGTGCTGGCGTTTTTGCTTGCTGTTGGATGCTCAAGCTTGGTCTCTGTGGATGGATCGAAAGCGACGCTTCACCGGGTTCCACCGGCGTGTCCGAGGCGAAGCGTGACGAAGACTCGCCAGAGACATCCAGATGGGACAGCGAATCCGTGGTGCGGAGAGACACCCTACAGATGGTAGAGCGCGTCATTGAGGTGGTACGAAGGCGAAGAAGCGTCAAAGCTATCGAGACCCTGGAGCAAGTTCAATTCTTGGTCGAGTATGTTGACTATCTGAGAGCGTGTGGACGTGCGGGGGACTCTTGCAGCTCACCGCCATCATCCTAATATCTTTATATTTACACTGAGTACATGGAGTAAATTTTGGATTCCGGACATAGGTACAGTAATGTGCATAGGTCATGTTAATTACTCGGGGTATAAGGGACTCAGTGTTTGAAGCGCCATGGCCCTCATGGCTTGTGAGTCTGCCATGGGTTTGCCACAAGTGTCGAATGTGGCGCGCCCGTGGCACTCCAATCACTGTAAGAAACGACTGGCAAGGATGCTGGCAAGGAAACGCAACTGCTACTATCATTTGCGAATTTCTCCTCGAACCACGACTGTTCTTCTCCTGGTGCATCCCCAGACGCGCTCCGCGATTGCTCAATCTTCCGGGCGACGAGGTCGGCATCCTCGATTGAGAAGCCGCACCGCTTGACCAGTTTCTTCTTCAAATCGTTGCGATCAAGGTGTTTTCGGCGGCGAGGAGACAGCCAACTCCGCATATGCAGCACGATCCGCTTCACCCAACTCGCCTTCTCTTCTTTCCAGGAAACCCGGCCGCTGAATTCCAGGAGCAGCTGCCGGATGAACTGCTTGGACTGTTCATACTTGTCGCTAAATATACCTTTGTAGCCGCGGGTAGTCGTGATGCACGCATGTCCAAAGGACCTGAGTCCGTACTCCTTGATCGCATCCTCGTTCTCTCTCCACCACTGCTCCATATCGTCAAACATCTCCAGGTGCGTCACAGCGATGATAATCGGAACCTGGCGGTTGCACAGCACCTCCACGAAAAGATTGTACGTCTGCTGCATCGTGATGGAGATCCGTCCGCCCTTCATGCAGAACACGAGGAGATTGATCCCCCCCGACCGCTCCAGCCTGGATATGAGCGCGTACGCCTGATGGACGGCGTCCAGGTAGTCGCTCGTCTTCATGTTGCCCTGGGCCTCGTGCAGCCCGGCGGTGTCGTGCAAGGCAAACTCGACGCCGTCGAGGGTGACGAGGTGCTCTTGTGACTGGAGCGTGCAGCTCTTTGCGCCACTGGAGGTGACGGCGCGGTTCTCGCCCGCGATAAGATTGACGAGGGAGCTCTTCCCTACGCCGACGTCGCCGACGATGAGGATGTTACGCCGGCTGGGCTGCTCAGAGAGGGTGGGACTGGAACAAGTGCTTTCAGAGTCTGACCGCATGCTGTTAGGGGACGGGCAGAGTCGAGATGGGGTTATCCTGCGTCCTCGTTCAGAGGCTGAGTTGTGGGGAGTCGACTGTCCACGAGCCGGGTCTTTTATGTGCGATATGATACACGCGACGCAGTGCACCGGGGTTGACCGGCTTCCGTGAACAAAGGACCTACCTTGACGCCATATCGAATGCGATGTGCTTCTTGGGTTCAATGATCTCGACGAGGCGATATCAAGATTCGATGAGCGTCTCTCGATCATCGCCGTCGCCATTTAGGTTTGAGGCCAGGCGCGCAAGGTATCTGAGGAGCGGCTGGGCATCGAAACGTTCAATACCCGACCTCGAGTATATGACTGGAGCGCCCATACGTCACGTCAAAGGTTCTGTGGAATGTTTTAGTGTTCTATGGACCAACTTGCGGTGAGAACCCAGCACCGCTATACTCAATCCGAACTTTGACGTCTGCAGGCTTCAATTTCGGGGCTTAATTCGCGCCTTTGGACATAGGGCATCTCGTGAATGATAGGCCAACTCCTCGTGGACTGACGCTTCAACATCACACGGTCATTCTTCCACCGAACTAATGGAAGCGATAAGCACAACGTGCATCTGGTGAGCAACCCTCATTCTCAGCCTCGTTGCCCACCTCACCCCACTCCGACATGCTGTAGGTTCACAAGTTCGCCGCGTTCGATCAAGCGAAGCATCACGTTGCGGTCTCGGTTATGTGCAGACATAGCCTTGTCATTGGCAAAAGGGGCCTCCAGTCCCGTATTCAAGCCATTGACCCACAAGCCAACGTTGCGTCGAGTACTTAAAAGTCCTCAGCATTCATGACGAGTTTTGGAACGCAAACCTCTTTTACCGAATCGACAGACATGGACTTGCTTCCCGCCAGGCGACCCTCAGACGTACGTTTTTACCTCATAAATCAATGGAAATAACTTATAAATGCCTTCGCCGGTAGAACACCACTAAGGGAGTGACCCTTGATGTTGCAAGCGAGCCTGCCAGGAAAAGCATTGACCGGTCGCAGACGGTAGCTCTCAATATCCATTCCGTCTTTCTCGGTCTGACGCATTTTATGTAGATTCATCACCCCCAGCACCAGCCAACGATATTTGGGATTGAACCAGAGCCTCATGAGCGCATCAAAGCCAAGGTGAGCTACCGTTCGCCATACTCTGGCTGGTTTGAGTCTCAAAATATGCCAGAGAAACAGCAGCAATTTTTCTCTCGAGGTGCGATCGTAATCTTGATCATTTTGACCAGGGTTAACGTTCTGTATTTAGCACAACAAGGCTCGTAATATCGTGATCTTTGGTGACAGCGGGGTCGGTAAAAGCTCTCTCATCAACATGCTTGCTGGTCGCAAGACTGCGGCAACTTCGCATGGTGTCCTTGGATGCACATTTGAGAGTCGTCAATATTCGATCATCATCAACGGTGAAAAAATCAACGTTTGGGATACCGCAGGCCTCGACGAAGGTACGCGAGGTCGAGTTCCGCCGCATATAGCCGAGAAGAGTTTGACCAAGCTGCTCCGTGAGTTACGGAATGCGAATGGCATCCACCTTCTCGTCTACTGCATCCGTGGTCCGAGCGTTCGCAAGTCGCTGGCGAGGAACTATACCATCTTTTACTCTGCGATATGCCGGAAAAAGGTTCCCATCGTGGCGGTTGTGACGGGTTTGGAAAACGAGCCTTCTTCGATGGATGACTGGTGGACTAGAGGCGAGAAGGAGCTGGCCAAGTACAAGATGCGCTTCGACGCCCACGCGTGTATCACAACCATGGACATGGACAAGGCCGTGGGTTCTGTATTCGAAGAGCGCAGCCTCGTGTCGCAAAAGTTGGCCCGGAAGCTGATCATCGACTATTGTCACCGTGTTACCACTCGACCATCCGATACCAACCTCTTCATCAAGGCTGCGCTGCTCGACTTTCGGTCGATGATGAAGTCTGGCTGGGAGCATGTTCAGCCTATTTCTACTGTCGTCTTTTGTCAATCCGACATTCCACTCTTCCGCTCCGGTGTCTTCGGCGACCTCAGACGCATTAGCTCTCACATAAACGGGCGTACATTTGTCTTTCACCACGCTGGGGACCTTTCTGAGCGTTACATCACCCCAAGAATGTCAAAAGGCGGCGCAGATCTGTTGATTTTCGCTGGAACGATGTCAAGGATTAATGTGGAAAGATTGCGGCAGTTTTATGCGTCATGCACTGGTGAAGTGTGTCCCGTTCTCGTTGTCACGGAGGACACCTTTGTCGATGCGTGGACGGAGCGTCTCAATACGCTAGGGATCGGTGCTCGTGTTGAACCGCTTCCTACAGATGGGCATCAGGGTTTCTTGAACCTGATTGACGAACTTTGTCTGGTTAGGGGGCCTGCTAAATACCGCAGGGGGAATCTTCTTAAACTCTTTGGGCGCAAGGCAAAGGAAAATGGAGATGACATCACTGCACCACACGATGACGGAGTCCTTCTGGAGATCGGAAAGCGGTGAAAACTGGCAGCCGTGTCACAGGTTCTTGTGCATCTCTGTATTTTCTTTGTTGTAGCAGACTTTGTTTCCGCTTGTAGCTGCTCAGCGCTCATGACTTGTAGTCTCGACATGCGACGTTGTGTCCAGCTTCTATAATATAGCCAAGACCTCTTCGCCATGGTGGGGAAACACCTGAGAGTGTGGTACAGAGGTCGTCCGATGGTGAGTGGACGTTTGGATGCGAGGGCGGTCAGAATGGGCTCGGGGAGAAGGACGAGAGGTAAAAGGTATGTGCGCTCCGAAGCGCGGCAAAATACATGCGACACGTTGAAAAACTACGGTAAGCTCGAAGAACCCTAAAAGAATGATGCGACATATAGCCCCTTTTCTCACTGTCAGCTACGACAGCGTTGCGACAGAGCACACATGAAGGTTTGGAATTCTACCGGCGGGCCCCTTCTCTCTCTCCACCTCCATCGTACTCTCCCCCCCCCTAGATTACTCCATGTCTAGCCAGACCAGCGTGGTAAGTTCATATCGAACTTTACAACGAATATGATGAGATCATGTCTTGTCAGGGAGTATCTATGCCCTCAAGTGGTGAGAGAACGGGAGCAGATGTCTCGGCCTCCAGATCTGAACCCGCCACGATAAGTTCATGGAGTCAAACTTTATACCATCATATCATGCCAGAATGCACAAGAACGAGAAAGGGGGTCTAAGACATTCAAGACCTGCAACTAGCTGTCTGTTCCGTAAGATCCATAGTTTCACTTACTTAACACTGTCTTACTTCTCTAGCTCATGAGAAATGAAGATGAAGGACAGAGTCCGACATTGATGCAAGAGATACCTGCCAACTTCAATCTCTCCTTTCACCCACCTACAACTAGCACAATAACATTCTTGCCACACTGGCGTGATCTACCTCATACAACCCTTGACAAATATCCAGCCCTCACAGTACGATCCATCTCCTTGATGAAATGCATGTGCGGTCACTTGCAGCATGAATATCTTAACTTGGAGGTAGACAATGCGGATACTGCGTAGGTGAATCCTGCTACATACAAGGCTGACATGAATTGATGAATTTAGACATACTTTGAGCCTCCTCGCACACCGCAATGTCCCTGTCAAGGTGAAAAACAGCTGTAGCTAACGACGAAGTCATCTTTCTTTTAGGAAAGGATGAATTACACCCACTGACCTACTGTGTACACAATTGAAACTGCTCCGGAACTGATACATGTTCTGAGGCTGTTGGCACTTACTTCTTCTCTTTTGGGGACCACCTACCCCTATCAAAGGTATGGAATTGTTAGAATTATATCTAATCTACTAAGCACCGGCTCGTTTGTGGTCATCCCCCACGTCATCGACCCAGATGGGAAGGTGGACTCTGCTGCTGAGACCATATGGGCTCACACTTCAATTGAGCAGTGGTCTAGTGCCCCACGCACCATAACCCACCTGCTGTCTTGCCTTGCTGAGCAGGGAGGTGGGGTGCCAGGCAGCTCTGCGTGCCCACGTCAAGATCGCTGTGGCTCACACCTCTGTTGAGCGCTGCTGATGTGTGGACCGCTTTTCACGATGTTCCCCAATCGGGGGGTCAGAAATACCACTGGGTGAGACGTACACCATGTGCGCATGTTCAACACACGGTTTACGTCCCTCTGCCACTTGCAGTTTTCGATGCTCGCAACGAGCGTGGTGCAAGAATGCGGTCACACACAACTGTAATGCACGATGACGCTCCACACGCGTGGCAGCTTGCTCAAGGGCTTTCGCCTTGTTAAAAATATATTGCTGGTACTTTTCAATCACCAGACAAAACTGTTATTGGTTTGCTACACTCAGTCTCGAAGCCATACATCTGACCAGCAGACGACTTTCCCTTTACAATTGGAGAGGGGAAGAAAGGGTGGACGCAAGGAAAGCTTTTTGGTGCAAAGCTAACGGATGCGGGCGACATTCCACGGGACGTGCTCACTATCACCGTTCAATTCTACAGCGGAATGATGCAGTACAGAGAAAGGCAGGTTGGGATGAGGAGCACCATCAATGGGACACGGTACACGGAAAGGGAGCTTGGGACGGAGAACGCTACCACCAGTGAGATCACTCAAGGAGATAAACATGAGGGTAAGCAAAAAGCGGTGGATGAGGAGGTGATATAACTGAGAGGAGATGAGATGTGGGGAGCCCGTATGAAGGCGCCCAGGACATTCAGTATAATAGTCAGTCCTGGAAGTGTTTTTTGACAGTTGACGTGTGTCCCAAGGGCGATCTCACACAGGACGCAAGTCGAAATGAGGGGTATATGCGCTAGGGGACGGCGATGCCAGCGAAAATGTGTCAGTTGTGGTCGTTGTTGTCAGTCACCCTCTTGTACCACATGCTCGCTCGGCCCATTTCTTCATTCTTATCCTTGCTGTCCTAATCCTGCTTAATTGATTGGCAACGTCACTGGTCGACCATTGACAATGGCATTTGCCTCATCCATGAGACAGCTTCTCACGGTCGATACGGAGGTTGATGCAGCCGTGGGAGGTTCAACGCGCGACATGGTTTTAGACATGACTGTCAGGTCTTCTTCTGTCAAGGAATCTGCAACTGATTTGTCGTCAGGGAAGGATGTTAATCCATCGGGGCTCGCGGGGGGTGAAAGCTACAACGATGCGGAGAGGTCAAGAGAGTCCCCACAGTCGTATAGGAAGTGATGTATGTCTGTGCGATTTGAATGACTTACCCACATCGACCTCTTCGTCTTCTTCCTCAATCAGGGGTTCATTAACGTCGAGCTTCTGTGAGATAGCTCCAACTGCGTCCAACCTCTCTAGGCGCTCGAGGGTGATACCCGTGGTACCAGGGTAGACTTTCTGGAACTTTGCAGAAAAGGGGACAGGTCGGTTTGCCTCGGACGAACGCACGCGCATAGGAGGCGAGAATTCGCCCGAGTAGCCAAGACTACGGGTGTGGCGGGGAAGGGGCATGGTGCTAAATGATGGTCGAGGAAAGATAGAGGTGCCGTGTCCGCGCGACGTGTCATTTCTTCCATAGGTGCAGTTTCATCGTCCCAGACAAGTGCTTTTGGTCGACGCGTCAATTCCAAAGGACCTGGAGATCAATGAGTAACGTGACTGTACTGAACACAACGAGGTTGCAACCAACCTTCGTCGGTCATTCCGGATTTACAAACGTCAATTATATAAGTCCCTCTGCAAAGATACAGATCAGGACTCACCGAATGCCAAAGAATGGACGATATTGTAAGCCCGCCCTTTGATAACGGCCAGTTGCCTCTGATAATTATAGTCCTCAAATGACGAGGGTATATCGGTAGACGAGCAATTACTTTGAACATCTTCGGATGGAAATACAGATCCACCGCAAACAATTTCTGCAGTTGGAATGTTGTTTCCTCCCACCGAGATCCACAAGTATGAGAATGCCATCCCTGTGGTGTTCATGAGGAAAGGAAAGTGAATTGTCGATAGCAGCGATATGGATATGCAGGTGACGAGTGAAGCCGTTTGAAGGTGTGGATGGGACAGCCTGCTAGGTGGGCTAGCGTGTACACAAGTCACCGTAGATTGAGACTGTGCGGTTGTCGTGGGACATGGTCTGAGGGAAGTGTTAGCACGCTGGAACAATATTGAACGTACTGGGTTTCAGTGATGGAGAGCAGATAACTTGAGTTACTACGAAAGGGATATCAAAGGCTTCCACTGTCACTAGGCCTATGTACGTCTGATAAAACTATTAGTGGCCGCCGAGCGTCTTACTTGAAAGTTCCCTCGACTATCAACATCATCAATGTCCTTGTCTTTCGCCAAAACGAAACTCAAGGCAGCGAGAGACGCTCTTGGAAAGAAGCAGTATGAGGTGGCTCGTGAGGCAGCACTACAGGTTCTGGACTACGAACCCGACAATTATAACGCGTACGCGGCCCCATGTCTCTCATGTACCATTCACGTAGCTGATCGAACGATAGTCATGTCTTCTTGGGTCTGGCCTTCCTCGAGCTGGGAGAACACGACAAGAGCGAGCAAGTAAAGCTATGGCATACGTTGCGTGTTCCGACGGCTTACAACCATGCAGTATTACCGCAAAGCAATCGAGTTGAAGCCCGACCAGATCCTTGCCTGGCAGGTGAGTCAAGTCTATGATCACACATGATTGGTCAAGGCAATTAACTACCTAGGGCATATCACAACTCTACGACAGAAGTAGCCAGTGGGATGCGCTTTCGGAGGCGCTTGAGCACATCATGCAAATATTTGCCAAAAGGTATGGGTGCAGCCTTCTAGCCCTATTATGCCTTTGCGGAACGTTTCTTTAGTGGTGATGCTATCAAATGCGCAGAGGCTCTCCAGAAATTGATTTCAGCCAGAAAAGAACATGGCACGCGTCAACAAGTACGTCCCTCCGGTGTTACACCAGAACATTTGACCAAAGTCGTTCTCTATCCAGGCAGTGAATGCCCTCTCCTACTTGCTTCCTGATTCGTCATTCTCTGTGACGTTGTCCGGTTTACCCCCACCAGACCCGACGAACCCAACTGCCTCTTCAATATCTAGCATACAAGCCGCGGTTCACAATTCGCTTCCTATTATCGAAGAAATCATATCATTGGTTGAACGGGATGAGGAAGTTGGCATCAAGAGTGAGTTTGATAAGAGACGGACGCGTCTAGGCGGACCTTCCCCTGACCAACTAAAGAAGGACATCGGGGTGGAAGTGTGGGGTAAATCTAGAGTAAGATCACCTCAACACAGGCAGTGCGTTTGCTTATTTTCTTTCCCCACTAGTTGCCCGCTCTCTATCATGAAGTTTTGAATCATCCGGGTACCTCTGATGACCTCCGTCGCTCTACCGAGGCAAAACTTACCGCATACAAACAAAAATATTTTTACGCGTTACCGACGACATCCCCGGATAAGGTTCCCCTTGGCAAGGAGCTGGACGAGCTTGTAGATGGTGTGGTCATCATCGGCGTACCCCATGAACTTTCCTGGTCTATATTCCTTGAAGGGAAAGATAGTGACACGATCGGTGAGTTGTTAATCAATATTGCTTCGGTTTTATTATAAAATCTGCGTAGATGGTTATGGCCTGGACTATTTCAGGCAATACATGAGGCTCTTACCGGGTACACCACTGGCGCAACTACTACGGGGCTATTTCTTGTACACTGGAACACCTCTGCAGGTGGATGATGGTGATGAAGACCAATATCCTCAGCGCGTAGTCGAAGACCGAGACCCGATTGACGTCATCATGGTAGATTAACATTGATCACTGCACCACAATCGCTCAATTGTCCGTTAGGATGCCTTTAGTTCACTGCCTGATTCACTCTTGGCAAATCGCATGGTAACCGAGGTCTATGTGCAGGAACTTGATTATGCTAGTGTCATCACAGTGGCAGAAAGCGGTCTCGAGCTCGTGAGAAGGCATGAACAAAATACCGGACGTCAAATTCGCCAGTGGGTAATCATGTGCTTGAGCGGTGAACAGTAGAGCTCACGGTTTTCAGAGTACAAAAAGCTTTCAATGTGGCGCTTGCAAGCGCTCTTGTGCACTTGTATCCACCAAAACACCATCCGCGCGCCCTTCGGCTCTTAGATGAAATCCTTAGGTTTGATCCAAATAACGTAGATGCGCTGATTGGCCGTGGCTACGTTCTCCAGCATAGTGGGAAATGGGAGGAAGCCGAAGGCTTATTCACCAAAGCGATGTCCCTGATTCCGCCGGGAGCTCCAAAAGGCGTCCGTGCGAAGGAGGAAGGAGCCTGGTGTCTCAGCAGGATTTGGGTGGAGAAAGGCGTCGGGGGGTTGAAGGAGGTATTGAACGATCTACAAGACGAAGATCACGATATGGATCGAGCTAGGTGCCTTTGGCGCATTGGAAAATGTTGCTGGGAAATGGGAGGTTTGTCTATTTTATCTGTCCTCCTAGTGATTGCTGCTTATCTCAAACGCAGTCGACTTCCGGGAAGAAGCTTTCTCCCACTTTATTGATGCTTTGAAGTGCGACCGGACATATTCACCTGCATATACTTCCCTTGGTATATATTACTCCGAATTCGCAGACCCACCCGATCCCACGCGGGCGTCCAAGTGTTTCCAGAAAGCATTCGAACTTGACCCACGAGAAGCAGATGCCGCTAAAAGACTTGCCGAGGGGTTTGCAGACGAACGAGAATGGGACCTCGTTGAAGTCGTCGCCCGCAGGACAATCGATGGGGAAGGCGGTCTGGACGCTGGGATTCAGACTCAAGGCGGTGCGGCTATCGCCAGATATCTACCTACAAACGCTTGGGCTTGGAAAGCACTCGGTGTGGTGGAACTGGTGAGCCAAAGACCGGACTATGTGCTAAGTTGTCTTGATAGCAGCAGATGCACAGGAATTATGCGCAGTCTATTGAAGCCTTCCAGGTCGCCTTGCGGGCAGAACCAGAGGATCACCTCTTGTGGCTTCGTCTTGGGGAAGCTTATAGTAGGGCTGGTCGTCACGCTGCTGCGCTGAAAGCCCTCGAGAAGGCCCATGAACTTGATCAAGAGGACTGGATTTGCACCTTTTTGATCGGCGATGTGCAGCATCAGACTGGCAGGCTTGTCGAAGCCCTCCTCTCCTTCAATTCTATTCTAGCTGCACGACCGAAGGAGATTGGAGTATTGCTGTCTGTCGCGCAAACGCATTTAGACCTTGCTCATCAGGAACGCTTTACTGGTTTCAGCGCTAGATCTGAGCAATCTTTCGTTGCGGCTGTCACGACATGCTTCATGACGTTACAGGAAGGCTCTGGCCACGGAGGAGTAGCATGGAAGATAATCGCAGATGCTCTGTTCGGTTTATCAAAGGTGTCCGTCTTCGTGGACGAAAAGGCAGTTGAAGGTACCCTCAATCGAGCGAATTCTTTCTTGCGTGACCAAGCGAGCACGCGAATTGCCAAACTTTTTCCCACAAAGGTTGCACCTAAGCATCCCCCATTAACACCCCGGAGCGTATTGGAAACAGCCATTGCTGCTTATGACTATAGAATCACTGTTAGTTCAACGGAAGACATTGCACTAGGAAGTGCGCTTTATGACCTGGCAGTGGCAATCTACGCGTGGTGCGTTGGAAATAAAACCAACATTCATGAAAATGCACCAGAATCTGCAGTATCACTTATGAAAGAGGCGCTCCAAAAGGAACCTGGAAACCCTTCTTACTGGACGGCATTGGGTGGCATGTACTTCCTCGAAAAGCCAAAGGTGGCCCAACACGCTTATATCAGAGCTCTAGACCATGATTCAAAGGTTTGTTTCATGTGTGTATACGATATCTAAAGTTTGAACTATATTCAACAGAGTATGATCGCGTGGACCAACTTGGGTCTTTTATACTTGTACCACAATGATTTGGAATTGGCGAATGGGGCGCTGTTACAAGCGCAGGTTTTAGATCCTGATTACACCCTGGCTTGGGTTGGGCAAGCAATGGTGGCTGCAGCAAGTGGCCACGACACTGACGCCCTTGGACTGCTCGAACACGCAGTGAGCCTCAGTGCTGACGTGGTGGGTAGAATGCGTTGTCGATACACATGCTAGGAGTTGACTTGAGTAGCCACTAGCTGATCTTGAATTTGCGTCAAGAGTGCTCAACTCGTTGTCAACTACTACTCGTTCTCAAGGGAGATTCAAGGAAGAATTCCTTCCTGCTTTCTTTGTTCTAAATCGTTTCGTTCAGCGGTCTCCAGAAGACCCGTGTGCTCTCCACCTTCTTGGGCTGTTGTGCGAACGTCTGGATCAGCTAGAAGAAGGCGCGCGGTGGATCTCCCGTGCAATTACACTATTGGAAGCCGCTTATGAAGAATCTGAAGACCCTCTTGTTGAGAGACAATTTACCATTGCCCACGCCAACCTTGCTCGGGTGAAACTTGGTCTCACGGATTTCTCTACCGCCCTTGAATCATTCGAGACAGTTCTTGGACTGCTTCCCGAAGAAGGGGCTGGGGATGATACGGAGACGAACGTTCTGAGGGTGCAAGCGTTCTTTGGGTTGGGATTAGCGCAATTTAAACTCGGGGATCTGCAATCCGCATTGATAACCTTCCAGAATGCGCTGAATAGCTCTGGAGAAGACCATCTTCGTGCCCACGTGACTGTTTTGCTCGCTCAATGTATGTGGGCAATCGGGACGGAGGAGTTCAAGGAATCCGCGAAAGCGCTGTTGCTGGACAGGTAAAAATGCGGGTCCTTTTTCCCTATGCGCAACTCACAGCCGTCTAGTATCACAGCAGACCCTGAGAACCTGATGGCAATCAACACGCTTGCAGGCATGGGCATCCTCACAGAAGACGAAAGTCTTGTAGATGCCGCCTTGTCCGAGATCCAGTCCCTTTCCATTGAACGCAGACAAGAACTAGACCCAAGGAGAGACGTTACATATCTTCTCGTGCAACACCATCTCAGTCAGGTAAGATCACTTGTCCGCGAGATCTCAGAATTACTTCTTTGAGTCCAGGGTGATGTCGAACAAGCCACCAGGGTCGGCCAAAAAGCTTTGCACGCTGAGCCATCAAACGTGCACCTACGCCACGAACTAGCTTCATTGGTTTTGCAGCAAGGCGATCTTCGGACAACTCAAGCTATCATTGAAATCCACCCCTCGGAGGAGAACGTCACAGAGATGAAAGAGACGCTTCCATTACTTGCTGTTGCAGGGAAGGGGAGAGGAGCCGTCAGATGTGCGCAGAAAGCGATCCTGTTAGATCCAGGAAACCGGACGAATTGGCAAACACTGGCATATGTAAGAGCTAAGGAAATGTCGTGAATGTACGGGTTGTTATGTTACTTGGTCCATATTCCCAGATTTTGCGCATAGCAAAGCGATCACGATTGTGAGCCTGAACCGACATCCTTATCATCGCTTCCCTTGGTTGGCGGCCTCTGGCAAAGGTTGAAGGCATGAGCATCATTCAACTGACTGACGAACGAAGGCTACCTCTCCGTGTGGCATCTTCAAGCAGTTGCGTGTCGACGTGTTCCGCGGGCAACTGCACGTATCGCACGACCGATCCGCGGATAAAGCAGTTCTTCACTGCCATCTGGGCAGAACGCGAGAAGTGCACGGCGTTGGCGACGTGATGGGCGAGACTTACCATGTGCGGATGTCTCGTTTCATCGAGGACCTTGATCGAATCCAGGCGGATATTGAGGAACCTGCAGAGACGGGGTCGAGGGCGTACGTCAGGGATAGGTCTGTCAACGCACTGGTCAACAGATTTGAGGACGCCAGAGATCGAGAGGTCGTTTTTGAGCTCAACGGTGACCCGTTGGTCGGTGAGGGTCTTGAACACGGAGAAGATAAGCTTCAAGATATGAGCGATGTGTACTGGACCGCGCTACATGTCTGATGAAACTGACCATCGTGAGCCTGGTAGGTAGTTGCAGAGTTTCAGTTGTCTGCCGATCTCCCACAGTACATACTACATAAGAAAGGTAATGATATCAAGGTAATCCCAAATATACCGTCAAACTTGTTTTCAACGAGTGGATGTAGCCTTCAATCAAACTCTGACATATCAATGTTGTACGTGAAATGCTGAAGCGTGTTTCTGTGAGTCGTCTTCTACCCATCAAGCATGTCACCACACCTTGTACAGAGACATGGTTTTCACTACCCAAGCCTCGAGGTGATAGATCTTCTTGTTGCCCATTCGCATCCGCAACTCCTGTAAATGCCATGAGAACCGTCAAAGTTCTCGTCTGGAAAGATCAAGTCCATACATAGAATGCTGTCCAGTGCATCACATCAGCTTTGATAGCTTCATCCACTCGCTCTACTACCCTATCCGCCACAGTCTTGATACCAAACAATCAGACATTGATTACACCACAGGAAAATGTTACCTTAAGGATGATGGTAGGTGGTATGCAGTGGCTGAGAAGTTCGTATAATTTGGCGCGGACTTGCATTACTCGTTCTGGTGACTGTTCTTGCACAATCATATCAGCAACCTTGTGACAATACGTCTCCCAATCTGGTTTCGCAATACTAAGAGGGCCAGAAAGATCAGGTCTGTGGGAAACATTTCACTGATCGAGTGAGGACCACATGTTAATCTCTACAACTTACGATTGCATCTTGAGAGCCTCAAAGACGAGGAGTGCCTTTCTCATATTACCAGCGGCGTCTTCTGCAATTTGAAACGAGGCCTCCGGTGGGAGGTCAAATTTGAGCTTTTTTGCCACATGTTCCAATACCGTTTGCATCTATATGATGCACGTCATTTAAAAATAAGGGGGCTGCGAAGATATTCACCTCTTCTGTGCTCGGTGCGGCCACCCTGATAAGAAGACACCGACTCTTTATTGGCGCAATTATTCTACTTGTGCTGTTGGCACATAATATGATGCGCAGGTTCGACATGTATTTCTCCATTGTTCGACGCAGGGCTGCTTGCGCATCACGAGACAGGGTATCAGCTTCATTTATGACTACAACTATGATTTTTGTGAGCATAGACGCACAGACTATCCGTAGACCTGACCTTTGAAGCGTTGTTTCGCACTGAGGTCGACTTGTTGCGTCTGAGCAATCTCCTTGATTAGTTCCTGGATGATGACTCGGTCGTAATTCCCAGCTTCGCTTCAAGTAAACCAGTTTACTCATACGCGAACGAGGCATTGCACAGAGCACACACCTAGGAGTGATCTCAATGTGGAAATTGCTCTGAACGAGGTTGATCTCAATCTTACGTCTTGATGGTGAGACAAAGACCCTCTGGTCAATTTTCAACTGTTTTGGGTGCTTAGTTGTATACTTCTATGCCAGGCTGCACGACTCACCTTCTCTACACCATTCCCAAACAACTGTCGTAGGGTGCAGCTTATTCGCGTCTTCTTCCCGGCACCAGATGGCCCATAAAAGAGTATGTGGGGAAAGTCCCCAGATGCGGCAAGCGACTTTAGGCGAGCCGACAAGCCCTGGTGATAGTGGAGCTCATCGAGGGTTTTTGGTCTGAACTGCGGAGGAGAGTAAGCCGCCGTTCTGGTTGTTCACTAGTTCGGACTTACCCTGTCTACCCAGAGAGACATGCTGGTAGTCAAAGGTGTCACACGACGCGTTACGGTCACGCGTTTTGGGCTGTGGCAGTACTCTACGGCTAGATGTAGTCGAATATTCCAAATGAGCTAATAACCATAAGACAAATGTTCGCGCAAGTGAGCTGCAAGCGCCTGCGCCATCCTTGTCGCCACATGCACTGACACCACCGAATAAGCCTAATGACCGTATGGACCTGTGTCGGCCTTTAGCGTCGGGACTGCAGCGAAGTTCAGTAATTGAAACCAAGGCGAAATACACAAAGCGACTTCGCAGCTAACCCGTTCGTGGAATTGACGATTCAATGGTCTTTAATATACCACTGTAATATATAGCATCTGGATCTCGATGATACGCGTACCGACATAGGGTGATATACTACGCATTGATCTAGTAGGCCGACAGTGGGTCCAGTAAATCAGAATTAGTGCGATATTGGGTATTGTCACTCATCGCCAAGTGCGCTAAACCAGAAGATGGTGGCATTCCATGAGCTCGTTTCGATCGATGACCGACGGCGATAGCAGGTTCACATGCTTCTACCTCTAACATGTTTCCAATTGTTGAAATTCAGATGCTTGGAATGGTCCAACGCGGGGTAAACCGTTGCTTGTGGCTTGGCCTACTGGTCAGCCCACGGGAACGAAACACACTTGCGGTAAATATACTGTCATAATTGTGAGCGGAAACGGAGGACACGCTATACCGCAGGTTACTACGAACGCAGCATAAATGAGGGAGTGCGCGATAAGTCCATCATTCTGCATACCATCCCATGTCAACCAATCAATCGCTCTTAATTCCACCCACTCCTGTAAAGTGCCAGTAAGTATCAATCGAAGAAACAAACATACAGTGCAAGTTCCCGAGATTGTGACGCGCGATAGCCATAGTCTCTAGAAGTGTGGACCATAGTGTGCAAGAGAGCACCGCGACTTGAGAACTAAACTCTGAAGAAATGTGTTCTTGGCCATGTCCGTGGATGATGATCACTTGAAGGGCAATGACGACATGTCCGTCTGCTGACATAATTCGGATAAGTATATCTTCCCTGCACGTGATCCTCAAGTAATTAGCTCGCTCGGTATTGATTGACACTCTTATTGAGCCTTTCAGTTCATGCCTTGACACGGACGCCGCCAGAACACATCTATCGCGTTCCCACCGTCGGGACTCTTCAGTCTATCTTGTTTATATTTCCAGATCGACTTTTGTGCCGCGCCTCCCTACGGACCATTGGGTGTCTATTCCACGTCGATTCTTGAGTTGGAATGCATTTTCCTGGCAAACATTTTTGTTCATAGGTATGTGTATAGTGTTATAGGCCGGCAACACATTGAAATTGGCGAATAGGATCTCATTATTTCAAGAGTTAATATAACCATCACATTGCAATGTCCAACGTTGAATCACACGGAGCTCTCACTGTTGGGACAGTCACAGTCCGCAGAAAACCTGCACTTACCTATCCATCTCCACCTCGGAGCACCACAGTATTACACGTCGAGAAAACTCTGCTTACATCGCAGAGTGTCACGACATCCCCGTTACCAACACCACCTCCCACTCGACTCTCTCAGACGCTCGAGGAATCACAAAGAAGCACGGTTGTACATAATTCGCGTCGCCATCATATGACCACTCCTCTTTTGCCATTGTACCACCCTTTTGGTACGCTGGCGTTATCACTCCCAGATTTGGATCCGACTGTGTTCGGCTTACCCGCTCCGGTGGCTGTATTCGATGATCCCACGCGTCGCTACTCCAATCGCCAACGTCGACCCGCAGCCAAAGTTCGTGATACGGAGGAGCCTGCAGCGTTGCAACTCCCAACGTTTACGGCAGAAACACCAACACCCGAAAGTGAAGCTAAGGAGAAAGCAAGTCCGCGCCGAAGACGTGGTGGTGGAAAGCGAAAGCGCAAGGAGCCGGAGGATGGGGACGCTACATACCCCGCCAAACGGCCGCGTCACCCGAGGTCTTCAGGGATTGCATCCGGATTATCAGGCTCGCGCGCTTTAAGCAGAGAAGAGGGTTCGCCTGCGCTCTCCAATGGGACTTCGCCTGCTGTCGATGCGGGCAGAGGAGAGCTGGGAGACGAGAAAAAGCGCGAGCGCCGTACGACGCGCTCGCGGGGAGCCGTCGCGCGACGTGGTTCTACTACAAGCGAAGAAACAGTGACATCCGGTTCCCGCTCTGGGTCTGGGCCAAACAACTCTGCCGCCACTCGGGTTGGGTCTAGTGGGGAGCCGCTGGAAGCTGAGGAACCGACGGTCAGCGATATGTCGAAGGAGCCAACTGCTCCTGGAACTGAAACACCCAAGGTGGATCCGGACGACACTCGTGTTGTTGAGCGTCCGGAAAGCTAGTTGCACGTGTCTTGGTGTTGCAAGTGGCATGTGCGATCCAGTCACACGTTTCTGTTGTCTTTGTTCTCGCAGCATGGCCATTCCTTTCTCCTTTCCCGACGCGGTCTTTCTATATTGTATCTCTCGTTGATTCTTGTCTGTATATCTGGAGGTCGCTTACCAAAATGAAAATTAACACAGGCTTAGATTCAGGAACAAAACGATTGACAGGCGCTATATTCCTTCTGATGCAGGCTATTCTTTGATTTCCACTGCAATATTGCCTCATGAAGGTACGTGGTGACGAGGAGACGTGAGGGACTGTGACGTCATCTGACAGAACGTTCGAGGGAGTCGATGTTGTTCTGTGCATGCACCGCGCGACTTGTTGCTTCCTGGATGATTGGATTAACCCTCAACGCCACATGAAACCATCTTTGCTTCCAGCCGCCACTATTTAATCCCCTCCTTCCCCAACACATGGCCCACACAGGTATGCGTGCGCTGTACTCCTTTGCCCCCTCCTCACCCTTCCCCCAGAGAGTGCTGCCAACTCTGCGGCTCCAGTCAGCGAGACTGCCCCCGCTCATCTCGGCAAGGAGTCCGATTCTGGGCCCTTCGCTGCTCCGCCTAAACCACCCCTTTACAAGCGTCACTGGTTCATCGTCATTACTGCCACAGGCAACTGCCTAGGAATTGCTTTGCTTTTCGTTTTTCTGTTCCCAGTCGTCAGAGCCATTATACAGGACGTCGTCAACAAAAGTACCCTCGACATCACCACAGTCACCATATCCAACCCGACCAACGCGTCGTGAGTCTATGACTCTCTTCCCTCCTATATCCGCTCTTAGGCTTAATATCCTAGTTTCCAGCTGTCCATACAAGGAACCGTACGTAATCCCATTCTTCCTTCCTCCATATGTCACGTTACCCCAGGTTGCCCATACTGGCGGTATCTCGGCAGTCATATCCTTCCCAACGCCTGTTAACGTTAGTTGGGTGGACGGCTCTACAATAGTTCCGCTTGGATATATGCGGCTTTCCACACTTCATGCCAAGAATAAACGCGCTACAATTGACGACGTGACGACTCTCTACATCGCTGACCAAGATGCCTTTGGTCGTTTCACGTCTGCAATGATCACGTCTCAGAACCTCACCTGGCAACTCGAAAATTACGATCTCTCTGTTCAGGCAGAGAAATTCCCAACTGCTCAATTCCATAAACTTGTTACAATAAATGGTGAGTACCGATACCAATCCATTCAAGCGTTCTGAGTGGTGCTCTTGTTTCTCAAACTATGGTTTCCAACCTCGTTGCAGTGTCTCAGCTGTTCACTCATGTCCTCGATTATCAGAGTTTACGCTTCCTTGCGGCTGGAAAGTTCACACTTCAACCAGACGGATCGGCAATACCTTGGCTTAGTCAAGGTATCGAAAGCCTGAAACCGATTGTCCAATTCCAATCCGCGGCACCAATCAATCCAATTCGGTCCATTAATATTGGTGTCTAACACTAACCTTTACGCCGGAAACAGCGTGGAATCCTCGGGTTGACAGCATCTGTGCGTCTATGGGTAAAAGACAGTGATCATTCATGAATAGCATGACAGTGTTCGAACATAGAACTTCCTTTCGGATTTGACGTATTAATCTTTGCAGAGCCAGTTCAGTATCGTCAAGAATAGCTCAGCTGTTGCTGCACTTTCTATACGGTACCCAAATGTCCTGCTTC
This sequence comes from Phylloporus scabripes, assembly GCA_038090435.1. Lineage (NCBI taxonomy): Eukaryota > Fungi > Basidiomycota > Agaricomycetes > Boletales > Boletaceae > Phylloporus > Phylloporus scabripes. Next base: position 48,929 of record JBBPMS010000073.1, on the reverse strand, counting down.
GTTATCGCCGTCTTTTGACTTGTTTGATGTAGCTTCTTGGTGCCTCTGCCCCCTACGTCAGTTTTTTGGGACTGACTGATACCCAAGGTCATATCGACATTGCCATTTCGGACGGGGACATCACAGCAGACGCAGCGCACGGATCATTCTCTCCATTCAGTAAATTTATGTTCCTATCTCCCAGTGATATCAACTGTCTAGGCACGGAGCTCGCGGACTTGCATGACTTTATGCACTTGTTAAGTTGGCCACGTGCGTGGAGCGTATCTGTTGCGAGCATTCTTGAACTAATCGCAACTGAAGTGTAAATCGACAAGGCAATAATATTGCGACCATCTAGCTTCCTCCTGGGGTACTACATTGCATCTGTACCTCTCAATTTCATCTAATCATTCCCTGTAGTCTGTGCTGCCGCTGACATCGGTGTTCCAAATTATGCCACACAAGATTGAACACTGACCAGACACAGTAAATTGGTTCTCTGTGTCTGTGCTCCTCATGCTAATGTCCTTTGTAAGATTCAATTCTTGCTTCATAAGCCGTGCTTTGACTGGTCCATTTCCACATCCAGCGTTCGGGTGACTGCTCCTGGCACAGAGTACCTTTGAATAAGACTATTACATTGAAAGCCTCCAATAACATGCCCCAAGTGACTATTAACAACTTCCAGCTTCCGTCTGATAACTGACTGCACTCATCACGATCAGCTCCGATTCGATATTCCTGTCGCCTGCGTGTAGTGGACATTGCTGATATGTCTCATTTTGCCACCTCCACAGAGGTTGGCATTGATTTCTGCATTCCAAGCGTACTTTGACGACACTCATCGGATATGTGAGTTTTCGTATCTTTCAATGTTTATACATGGTCTAGCACGTGGTTCTTAAGCGTTGACGGCCAGACCTTGTCCTGCCACCTGAGGGACAGGTGATTTCACACCTCTCAGTTCGTAGTCCATCAAAGTGGCGGTACCTTGAATTTGATCGGTCGACTGTTCTCGGAGTATCTCACGGCAAACCATCACATTGGGTGTCACAGGAAAAGCAGTACAACCGACGGGAGCAAGTTCATCCGTCACCTGGTTGACCGATGCATTCCGTACCCTCGCTCTTGAAGTAGCTCTTCTCGGACAGACCTTCTGAGTGCTGTGGCGAGGAAGGCTTATATTTGCCGTTGATTCTTTACAGATTATCCGGTCGATTTCACTGGTGGACCTAAGCTTGACGATGGGAACGCAGGAAGAAGGCCATGCCCCACCGTCGGGTTCGAGTGACACTGTAGCAGAGCACACAACCCCGTTCGGTTTCTCAATGCAGGTCATTCAGTCCACTGATCAATATGACTCTTGGCGCAGAAGGCGTTGTCAGTCCAATGACGTTTCCAGTCATGACATGACTAACATCACCACTCAGCTTAATCTGCCATTGGCTGATATCGCAGGGGACCTTGCGCCGCCTCCCATCAGCTTCCACAATGTTCCACTTGTGTCACTCAATGTGATGCCGCATTCGAAGCCACGTTTGCAGAGGTTACTAATAAGAGTTCGGCAGCATTTGACCTCAGTGGGACTACTGACGTGGTGGTGAAAACGTCCATTGGCGATGTGGCTATCTCAGGGATTGGACTCCATGTCAGCTCCTTCGATGGTTATGTTGCTCTGCAATTATTGGCTTTGATCTAATCGTGCTGGATACACCTTGGGAGGCATGAATAGTGATCAGTACATCATCTCACAACTGACCACGGTGAGGAATAATCCTTACAACATCTCGCTTTCGACGGCGGACATCGCTCTTTCCCAACACCATGAAAAGTAATGATTAGGCGCGCTGCATTCCATGTAAGCCAACTTCTCACAAAGGTTCCTTTTGTTCTGAACGCGACTTTACCCAGGCATCCCACCTGGTTCCAGGAGAGAACAGGTGGGGAGTTCCAGTTGAATCTATTATCCTTTTGGGGGCCGGTCTCGTCATTGACTTTGTCCAAGCAGATAGCCTTGTAGGCGGAGAAATCTATGCCCACGTTCAGCAAATATGTCGTCCCTCCGGGACAGACGGTCAACAGCGGGACATTCTCCAACGTGGCTTTTTCTCAAGGTGCACTTGGATCTTTGTATATCAATACACTGGGGTACATGGACATTCAGTCGGTCGTGACTATACGGCGCGCTGAACGGGTTTGATTATCAGAACTTGACTTACGGAGAAAATCGACAGGATGGGCAAGAACGGGTATCAGATCCCATGGTTGCATGTCAACCAGATGCACGTTACAACGGATTATGATTGAGGCCTTGCCTTGCTGAGGAATTTATCTTCAGCTGTGCAGTTGCTGACTTCTTCGGTCAGTCTACCCCCCCAGCGTTGCCAGAAACCTGATACACATTTGAAATTGTCTTGCGCTTCCGTTCGATGCAAACTTTAGCCCTTCTCTTCTCGAACTCCTCTTGATACCGCACTAGTTGTTGGTGCAATCATTTCTGTTGTGATTCGTATCGTTGGGTTCAAAATCTAATTATTCGGCGATGAGGGGGATCAGGGAACGCCGAATAAGAACGACTGCATGACGTTACGGTGCGCCCTTACAGTAAATGCAATTTGAATATCATTGGTCGGGAGATAGTTTGTTCTTGAACTCTCGCAGGGCACCTCGGACTCGTTGTCTAAGGATAGACGGAAATTGACATGTGATCAATAGTATGACCTACCGAAGGATCGGTTGAGCTGGACGGTGCAGCAAACGCAGGACCTGAAACCCTGGTGCCCGTGTTCTCCCTTTACCTTTCTGTCAGACTGTCCGTGTTCGGGCTAGGAACAAGGTGCTCCCTAATCCGAATTGCACTTTTCAGAACCGTTCTTTAATGGTTCTTCCAGTCTGAGAGATCGTTACGGTATGATATCATCGATGCATCCATGGCCACCCGATAGACGCAAAAAACACGCACTTGAGCTCAGTGCTCTTAAGACTTACTCAGGTCGGTTGGGCTGGGTGCCATGACGATGGTACCTTTTCGCGGGCCGCAGATTTTGGGTCACGCGAGCTGGAAAATGGTGAGCGTACGAAGCGGGCACTCTTATTCCCAGCACTCGTCTGGTCTTGGCGTGTTGTAATGGATCTATTAAGTCCGGAGATCGTGGGAGTCGACCTGGAGTGCATCAAGGCTGTTGTGACATGGCATCAACATTTGCTCTGCGATAATCCTTGGATCTCGCCAACACCACCGTCGTCAAGCGGGGTCGCCAAGCCAGAGTGGCGCTTGTGGGCTTGCAAGTCTGCCATTCAGCGTTGCGTCAGGAGCATCGCTTGGTAATAATTACTTGTGATTCCTTCGGGACGAACCGGAAACAGCCAGGCCTCGCTTCGAGCGTCAGGTTGTATAGATTAGCAAAATACAGAGTTCAGGGCGTAGAATTGGACTGATTGGACGGGCGGAAGGACTCGCGGAGGGAATCGGGAGATTATGGGATGCTCCTGCGGCTGGCAAGTGGTATAAAAGGCCACCTGAATTCGGTGACCCTTCAGCAGCCCTTTATCCGACAATACCGAGTGAGTCCCGCCCGGATCATATCCTCCTTATTATCTGACACCGACATTCCAGCACTCCCTATCCAGATCTAGAATGGCCCCTCCTCACCATACTCCCTACGTTACCCCTCACATTCTCCATCGCCATTACGCTCAGGCCTTCGACAATGAGCAACCAAGCAACCGTGAGCAATCACCCTTGCCCCCTTCCCCCTGCTTACTCTCCTCCCAGTCATCGGCCGTGACCTCGAGTACTTCTCGCAGGCCGGTTTCGACATGGACCGTATCCAGCTGAAGCGCAACGCCGCCGTTGCTCAGCTCTACGAGGACGCCATCCGCAACGAAGGCGCCATCATCTCTTCTTCCGGAGCCTTGATCAACTTCTCAGGCAAAAAGACGGGCAGAAGCCCCAAGGACAAGCGCATTGTCTACGAGGACACCTCCAAGGATGATATCTGGTGGGGCTCCGTCAACATCAAGATGGATGAGCGTGAGTCACCTCTCCAACCGGTAGCCTTTCCCTGACGGTCCCCCCTAGACACGTTTGAAATTAACCGAGAGCGTGCTATCGACTACCTCAACACGCGTGACAATGTCTACGTCTTTGACGGCTTCGCGGGGGTGAGCTACATCCATCCTCTCTTTTGTCCCTGCTCATGTCTTTCAGTGGGATCCAAAGTACCGCATCAAGGTCCGGGTCATATGCGCCCGTGCCTATCATGCCCTGTTCATGGTCCGTTCGCCAAAACGCGGGATACGTTTTCCGACAGCTAATGGCAGTGCAGAATAATATGCTCATTCGTCCCACGGAAGAGGAGCTCGCAAACTTTGGCGAGCCAGACTTCATTATCTACAATGCCGGACAGTTCCCCGCGAACCGTTTCACAAAGGGCATGTCTTCCACTACCTCGGTCGAGATCAACTTCAAGCGTATGGAGATGGTCATCCTTGGTACCGAATATGCAGGTGAAATGAAGAAGGGTGTATTCTCTGTGATGCACTACCTTCAGCCTGTCAAGTTTGGCCAGTTGTCTCTTCACTCTTCCGCAAATGTCGGAATAGACAAGGGCGACGTTACACTCTTCTTTGGTCTCAGCGGTACAGGAAAGACCACCCTTTCGGCTGATCCCAACCGTTTACTCATTGGTGACGATGAGCATGTCTGGTCTGACACTGGTGTCTTCAACATCGAAGGTGGTTGCTATGCCAAGTGCATTAACCTTTCTCGAGAGAAAGAGCCCGAGATCTACAATGCTATCCGTTTCGGATCGATCCTCGAGAATGTCGTTTACAATCCCGCTTCTCGCCTTCCGGACTACGATGATGTCAGCATCACTGAGAACACCCGCTGTGCCTATCCCATAGAATACATTCCAAATGCCAAGATTCCATGCTTGGTCGAGAGGCAGCCCAGCAACATCATCATGCTGACTTGCGACGCATTTGGTGTCCTCCCACCAGTAAGCAAGCTATCTCCAGCACAGGCAAGTTACCACTTCCTTGCTGGATACACTTCGTAAGTTCATTTGTGCCAGTGGGTCGTTTGACAGTCGTTGACTTGATCACAAACAGGAAGACTCCGGGTACTGAGGATGGTGTGCTTGAACCGATCCCGACGTTCTCTACTTGTTACAGTGCCCCCTTCATTGTTCTCCACGTATGTCACGCATGGATTATTCCTTGGTTAATTCTGACCCAATTGATAGCCGGGCCGTTATGCGGAAATGTTGGCGAGCCGGATGTCGGAGCACAATGTTTCCTGCTGGTTGATCAACACCGGATGGACCGGTGGCAAGTTTGGCACCGGCAAGCGGTGCCCGTTGAAGGTTACTCGGCGCATCGTCGATGCAGTCCACTCTGGTGAACTGCTCAACGCCGAATACGAGACCTTTGGCGTGTTTGGACTGCAAATTCCCACTAGCGTGGAAGGTGTTCCTCGTGAACTTCTCAACCCTCGCTTGGCGTGGACCGACAAGGAAGCCTTTGAGCGAGAGGTCCGCAAATTGGGAAGCATGTTCCAGAGGGCGTTCAAGCTGTATGAGGACGATGTCCAGGAGAGTGTTAGGGGCGCTGGACCAAAGTTGGACTAGCTCGTTCGGTAGGTCGCGCCCTGCTGAAAATACTGCGACGTTCAAAACCCGAGGGATGTTTGCAGCTAGTCCGAAAATGTTGGACACTTTCGCTGGTTATAATCCATAGATAAGTTTGCGTGGACTGAAGCAGAATACAAGTAATTATTTGTGGGTGCAAATTACTTCTCTAGCTAGTGAGTAATGGGAGGGAAAACAACCTATCCATCTACCATTCAGTACAGTCAGCATATCACACAACGGTTGTCCGTATCGCCCAGGTATTCCCCGCTCGACGCCAATGATACAGGTCGCCTCCGATAGTCCGTCGAAATCAAAAAACGAATATCTTGCTGTGAAGCCCACCTGCGATTATGACGAGACAGGCAAGTAAGACATGCATGACCATCGAATGCCAACCCCAGGTTCATGAGGCTCCTCTCATTTTCTTGCCACCACGTCTCCATCGTCGGCTGCTTTCTCTCCAGATGGGTTATGGCAATCACTACTGGGATCGCAAACTGACGCGTTGTGCGGCCAAAGACCCTGTACGTTCTTGACATGCCCTCAGTAGCCCTGTTCCCTCGCACACAGAACACAAGGAGGTCAAGCTCCCCACGTTGGTACCTCTCCCGGAGAAACCTCTTGAGGGAGCTTATCTTTGTTGACCGCCTCCGGAACATCCCAAAGCTCGACGCATCGTTCAGGCCGGGGGTATCCCATAACCTATACGTTGTTCCATCGACTAACGCATCGCACGAGACAAAGTCGCGCGTGCACGGTGTAGCATCGGACGAGGTCGCAGCGCATTCGCGATCTGCAAAGAGGTTGATGACAGAGCTTTTGCCTGAGCCGGTCTCTCCGATGAAGACGACATGACGCATCTGCGAGATGGGTGAGCATGCGTGCGCAATGCAACGATGGATCGGGTTCCCAGACCTGCGCCATTCAGGGTTGCCGTGTCCTTGGAATTCGTTGAAAGGTATTTGGGAGTACGTCGGATGATTCTCTGGAGAAGGCGTGGGCCAACGTCTTTGGACAAAAGTAAGGCAGGCGGGCACCACGAGTTTCAAACCCTGCTGTCCAGGGTTCTATGATTCAATCCATTCACTCGGCAGCGGCTTGATATCTGCTCATAGCGCTCGTCGATGCATATCCAAAATTCAAATCGAGGCTGTCCTCGTAGACCCGTGGCACTGATTTCATCGATAGCTAAGCGCCATGACAGGTTTCGCGAACCCTTGCCCAAGTGTAGTGCCATCCAAGAACCATTGGGGCATGCGGTCAGAGGTATAAATTATATCAAGAAACATGAAGAATCAACCGACTTTAATTTAGCAGCAGAGCCGAGACAATGTACGTCCAGAAAACCCAAGTCCAACCTTTCAAATTGCCTGGTTTTCGAGCCTGATACCGTGTGACATTCGCGCCCTGTTCACGAGGAATGCAATTTCGGAATAT